>JANHZU010009702.1:20246-34963 GCA_032468055.1 Acrochordus granulatus | reverse complement strand
GAGCTGAAGGTAAACAAATTTGGGCAGCTTTTTAAAATTCCATCCTGCTGTTTCAAAGAGACACATTTATCCAGAATTGCAACCAGCCAGCCAGCAAGCTGTTGGAGTAAAAAGGAGATGGAACACATGTTGAGATGCCCTAAAAAGAAAAAATTGAGGAGGAGGAATAAGGAAGAAATGTTGATGGCTTGTTGGAAATTCAGAAGTGAGTGTTTCTTTCTCATGGTGCTAGTTACTTGCATACAACTGATCTTCATTTAATCTTTCTTGGCACTGAGAAAATTAAGCAAGGCTGGGCTGGTTAGCAAAGGGATGATGGGAGACTACTAGAAAATTTCAGAGCTGAAGGCTAAACTCAGAAGTTTTTTTTTTAAATTCTAAACTGCTGCTAAGAAAGGAACTTTTTTCACTGAGGAACTTTTGTGATGCAAGAATCTTGGTGCCAACTTACTTTGCTGCCCTCAGTGCTTGCCTTCTCTTCCTTGCCAAAGGGCACTCAGCAAGGCAGCGGAGCCGATTCATGAGCCAGCGAGCTTGTAAAATCTGCCTGTCATCCACGCCGGCTTCATTTTCGATCGAGTGGTTATAAAAGCACCTGTTTTGTTGACTTTTCAGTTCAGCCTTTTCAAATCCAGGTTGTAAAAAGGGCTGGGAGGCCAATGAATCCCACATGCAGATGTTGTAACAATGTGGGCACTTTTCACTGGATTTAAAGAGCTGTTGGAGAAATGCAACAAGGGAGCTCAGAATAAATGGCAAATAAGCCACAGCAATAAGTGGAAAGAGATGAAATAACCCGCCAATGTCAACTTCCCCTCCTTTACAACACCGGAACTGAATCTGGAAGTCTGCTAGTGTGACAGAAAAAGATCACCTACCCCTTTGATTCCCCGGGGCAGCTGACATAATGTACATGCTGCTGAGTTTATTTCTGAGTTTTTTTCTGTTTCCTAAATGAGGTTACAGATTTTGCATCCGTTTTACAAAAGAGGAAATAGATCTGCCCTTTGCTTCTTGCTTGCTTGCTAAATATACAAGTAATCCTCGACTTATGACTGCATTTTGGGAACTCTGCAACTGGCCTGCATTTGTTTGCTGCATTCTGCAGTCCTGTGACTGCAATTTACAGTGTTTACTTCTGGTTTCTGGCAATAACTGCCCATACCGAACAATGGCTTTGCTTAACAATAATGTTGTTCACTTAATAACCATGGCATTCGCTTAATGACTGCCATGAAAAAGTTCATAAAATTGGGTTCAGTCATGTGGCGGTCCGCTTTATGACTGTTACAATTTATAACTGTAATTGCCAGGCTCAATTACAATCATAACTTGAGGACTACCTATATTTAAAGTTAGGGACTGAGCTTGTAGGATAGAAGGACTATCGTGCCAAGAGCTCAGCCATAGGACACTGAGGCAGACTTGATCCTTGGTATCCATCGAAGAGCTCTTCTTCTTTGTGTCTTTTGAGGCACCCAGTAAAAAACAGAATCAAGAGATCTGCATCTTAGAAAGTTGGAGAGAACTGAATATTGGAGTAGACATTTATAACATGAAGCCTACTCTGGAGAAGGAGAAGAACATTGCTTATATGGTGAAAAGTTGTAACCTCCTTGCAAAATCTTCTCTTCTGCACCATTGAAGCTTTCCTACTTGCTCTCAGGTGACCTGCAATACGCTCAAGGCAGAAAAATGTGCTTATCTCCCTGACAGGAGGCAGTTCAGCTAAAATATGGGTCTGCACGCATCTGTTCTGCCAGGGGCTTGGCTGGCCTTGAAAAAGCTAAGGAGTATCTGATCAAATTAGGTCATGATGGGAGACCACAAAGAAATTACAGAACTGGAGTCTGGATGGGAATTTTAAAAAAACCCTATATAGATATGTCCAGGAGTTAAGCTTGTCTCACAGCAATCTTTTCTTTTCCCTTACCTTATTCAGAGGTTATATTCTGGGACAGGTGCTGCAGTAGCACCTACAAAAGACATAGTATGGGATTTCACGACCTGATAGACTAAAATAGGATTGCTTGCTTGACTTCTGCCTCCAAATGCCATCTCTGGCCAGTGATGTGGGAGCCGTCTCCTTCCCAAAGATAAAAAGAGTCCAATCACAGGAGTTGAAACAGAAAAATCCCTTTTTGTGGCACTTATGTAGAGTAAATTAGATAGTTGTTCAGAATTTTGATCCTCATTCCTCTAACCAGAGGGCAAGACTCCCTGTACCCTGATCAGTTGTCATTCCTGATGCTGAAATTGACCATTTTCTTCTGTTTATTAAAAGACAAAGCTGCTTGGTTAAGTAGTGTGCACGCACATGTGTGTCTTTTGTAAATAAGTTATACTTTATCTAAGATATAACTTGAGCTTCCATCTGGAAGTTTAAAACTTGAGTCCAAAATCTCCGAGCAGCCGGGCCAGCTTATTGAATAAGTGAATTAAAGCTCTTGGCGAGAGCAAGGGTATTTAGGACAAAGGGGCAGTGGTGAATGACAAACACATTTTCCAACTGCGGAGGAACAGATGTGAATCCAGAGTGGAGACAAGGAGGAAAGGAAACCCCCTCCTTGACATGTGGTTTTAAATGGGGAACTGATTTCCCAATGCCCTTTTAAAGCTACCCATGTATCGAAAGGGAAGGGATGTTAATATGCAGCTAAAATCAGTAATAGCAGCGATGGCTTTTTTTTGGCCCACTGATCATTGGGAAAAGATGCAATTTATTTTGGAGATGTTTTGTGATATTGTTTCTGAACAATGCTAAATTCACCTTTTCTAAGTTCTGCTGAAAGAAGAGAGGCATGGCATGAAAACTGAAAGCCAAAACCCACTATTCGTCTCGATGAATGAAAGATGTGGAACAGTGTTTCTCAACCTTAACAACTTTAAGATGGGTGGACTTCAACCCCCAGGATTCCCCAGCCAGCCATGCTGAAGTCCACATATGCTGGTTTATAGTTGGGAGGGGTCGATGCGGAAATATGTTAATGTATTAAATTTATATGCCACCCATCTTACTAAACAAAGTGACTTCATTACATGCTTCCTCTGACTATTGCTGTTATTTTTAAATATAGTGTTGTTTCACTATATTCACTCATCATGAATTGAGACCAAAAGCTTTGTTTATTAACATCAAAAAACTAAGTCCAGATGCCATGATTTATTTGCCTCCAAGAAACAATGTTGTTTCTTTTAATTTGTGAATCTGCCCTGTTATGCAAGTGAGCATCTATGCTAGGAACCCTAGGCGCATTTGTGAATTTCCTAATCCAATATTGAGCTCTTTTGGCATTTCATTGCCTTGGGCCTGGGTTAAATAAGTTAATTTTTAAAAAATGAATGACATGAAAAATTAGTTGAATGGAGCATAGCAAATGTAATGATTTCCCATGTGGGGGGATTTTTCTCTCTTGTAAAACTACAGATAGGCAATCTTTGGCATGACAAAAGTTCAAAAATGGCAGTTTGTTTTCCTCTGATTGGAAAGGGGAAGAAAGATATAAAAAAACAATTTTGTTCTGATGGGAATGCTGGCCAGCAGGAAACATGGATGGAAGACACTCTTTGGGGGCCTATTCTATCTTATGTTGGAGTTTCCCTTTTGAAAAATGGACTTCTGTCATTTCAGGTAGGAATATTCATAGAGTGTGGTTAAAAACAGTCAAGATGGCGGCTGCATGGAGCTTCAATTATGCCATCATGGCCACCATCGTGACTGTTTTGCCCATACTTGACAAACAACTCTGATTTCAGTGCTGATTTCAGTAAACCACAAACTGAATGCAGAGTCTATAAGAGAAATCCATTTTAAAACCCTACAATGCAAAGGAAGGTTTAAAAAAATTGCCTCTGCCACCAGCAAATTAAGGGAACAAAAATCATGTGCTGTGTATCAGTCTTTCAATTCCTCCCTCTTTAAAAGTGATAATTTAATCAAGAGTTGTTCTCTCCTTTCAGCACTGGAAGGCACAATTTCATCTGGGCCTTAGACAAGATCCACTGTGAAAAGTTAGAGACCGACTCTATTCATCTCCCTCTCTCTGTATGTGTTGCCTTTCACACGGCACTTGGCAATTCTTAAAAGCCAACAAAGGCCAAGAACACCAACGGAGGTGTTGCAATGTGGAGAAAACCACCGTGACCCCCGGGGAAGGGGAAAAATCTTCTTCTATCCATCTTGCAGTGTTGCTTCTTGTAAATCAACATATCTTAGTTAATTGCATTCTTTTCAGATGGGCCCTCTTTTCCACTGATGAGGGTGTGTCACTGGATATTTATTGCTCATTAGCTGCTCACACGAAGCTGAAGCCCTCCGAACATTATCCCTCTTGTCCATCGTGGGTATCTGGTTTGACGCCACCACTTGTAATCGGAGACGTTTTGATAACTTCCTTGGACTCTTCCTACAATGAGGCTTGTGGAGAACCAAAGCACTTTCTGAATGAAAGGCAGAGATTGAGAAGATTACTCCCAGGAGCGATTGCGCAGGGCCAAATTTGTGTGATTTCTGTGGGGTAGACCTGTAAGCTGAGACTGAAAATCCTTGGTGGTGACTCTGTTCTTCTAGAATGGAGTCTGCAAAATTGTGACAAATCCAAGATTATGATTGATGCTTTTGCTCCAATATAGCAAATGTTTTTTTCCACTGTCCTCCCCAAATTTATCCAGGTTAGGATATCCCACACAATAGAAATTTTTTGACTTATAACCATTCGCTTACCAACTGTTATCCAAGTTGGGTATCCCACACAATAGACAATTTTCGACTTATAACCATTTGCTTACCAACTGTTCTATGTTGCATGGGCACTGAAAAAAGTGACTTATAGCTGGTCCTCACACATATGGCCGTTGCAGCATCCCCATGGTTACATGATCAAAATTTGGGTGCTTGGCAACAGGTCCATATGTACGATGGTTGCAGCATCCCAGGGTCATGTGATTGTTATTTCTGATCTTCCCAGCTGCCAAGCAAGGTCAAAGGGGGAAGCTAGATTCCCGTAACAACTATGTGATTCATTTAACGGCTGTGTGATTTGCTTAACAACTGCAGTATTCACTTAATAACCATGGCAAACAAGGTTGTAAAACTGGGCATGAATCATTTAATAACTGACTGGTTTAGCCACAGAAACTCTAGTCCCAATTGTCATAAATCGAGGACTACCTGTAACTGTGGTATCCCACAAAGTTAGGATATTATTAATGGCATTTTGACTGGCAGTTGGAGAAGCAAGCTGAGGACCAAAGTTGCTAGCACAATTTTGAGCTCTTTTCCTGATTCCATAGCTACCAACCCAGGTCAGTTTAAGCCTCTCTGAACAATGATCTTGAATAGCCTCCAAATACTGGCTGAATATTGTTTTGAAACTTAATCCAAGGGCTCGCTGTTTAGCATTTGAGTGTCAGAATGATGGTATACTTCTATTAAATGATGATGTGCGATGTAAGTAAGCAATAGGAGAACAATAACATTACAAAGTTGCAAGTTTTCTTATTAGTTGGTGCTATGTTTGCTCAATACACTAAGCCTGAAATCATGGTTGAATTCACCAAAAGCAAAATTGTATAAAACAGATGATGATTTAATATGATGATGATTTAATCTTGACTTATTCTAAGATTAAACCCAATCTTAGAAAAAGTCAAGATTAAACAATATGGTACCTTTTAGATGTTTGAAATTTGGACTAATGGAGGGAAATTTTTGCTGAAATTCATGTTTTTATAGTGGCTTGATTCAGCGGAGACCGATTTATGGAGGACCACTAGATTTATGGAGGACCACTAAGAAGAGAGAGATGCAGAGAGAGTTTGGCATGGATGGTGCTTGAATCTTCTCATTCTAGTTTTTCTGGGCTGTTTGTGCATCCCCCAAGGGAAGCCATCTCAGATCATCTATGTCAGTTTTCTAAAGCATCTAGAAATTGGGAAAGGTCTCATCAGGATTTCTATTCACAAGGACAATTTATGGATTAGGAAGCCTATGATGGATGCTCTTCTTCAAATCCCAAATTGTACAGAAGGACAGCTCCATTCTCAAGCCAAAAATGCCATATGTGAGAAGACAATTTCACTGGCAGAGTTAAACACATCCTGGGAGCAACTTTACACTTGGTATAAAAGATAAAATAGTCCAAAGAGATCTTACTTGGCCAGAATGCATCCTTAGACTAACTCATATCAGGATTAGGATAAAAATGGAAAGAAGCCACATTTATTTTGAACTTCCTGGGCAGGTCCAACTCTGGTTAACCATATATAAATAATAATGTATGCACTGATTAAGACAACATTGGTTCTTATTGGTGACTAGAGAACATGAAAGGTAGAGAAGAATTAATTTGCTTTTGTTGAACATATAAATGTTGCTTTT
Source organism: Acrochordus granulatus (assembly GCA_032468055.1). Taxonomy (NCBI): domain Eukaryota; kingdom Metazoa; phylum Chordata; class Lepidosauria; order Squamata; family Acrochordidae; genus Acrochordus; species Acrochordus granulatus. The sequence goes on along the minus strand of JANHZU010009702.1, from coordinate 28,584 downwards.
ACAAAGGCAGAAGACTTTTAAGAATACCACCCTTCTTTTCTGTCTGTCTGTGTGTGTAGTTTTAGGCTTTGGATTTTTAAAATAGTGAAACAGCCACAGGCTAAACTCATTTTTCTAACAACAACAACAATAACAACCTATAAAGGGTTTTTAATCATGTCAATTTGAGGGATGTCCCCAAGGCCTTCTAAACCAGCTCTAAGAATAACTTTGATTTTTCTCTCTTACTCCACCCAGTGCAAGCTAAAAACAAGATTGCAGCTTTTTTTATTCAGCTTCTACTGGGAATTTCCTTCATCTGATTTAGCAGGACACTTATGATTTGTCTTTCCTGCTACCCCTCTGCTATTTTGCCCCATGGATGAGGAAATCCATTTTTTGTAAAACAAAAAATTAAATCCTCTGCGCAGAAGGCAAGATTCCAACAGCCGGTTAAAGTACCAGCATTAACTTAATTCATTAAACGTCTGATGGTGCCTTTGTTTGTGTGGTGCTTGTGTGAAGCAGCCTGTTAAAAAGCATAATGATAAGGCATTAGAGGCCCTGAAAGCAATTAACAGCCTGCTTAATTAGCAAAAGGAATAAAATTTGAGTGGCTGATCTTTGCTTAAAGACTCGGTGTGAGTAAGTGTGGATAAGTGTAAGTAAGCTGTTATCTGATTGTGCATTGATCAAATAGGCTGACCCTGGCTGTAGGCAATTTATTTTCCCCTGTTGTAATAATTGAATATACAACTGTTTAAATATTCCAAACTGTCTCAATAAACAAGAGAAGAAATGCTGTCTGTTATGGGCTGGAAGGAGGGAGATTGGCTCTCATTCATTTGAATTACTCAGAATTTGCTTGCCAAGGTGTTTTCAAAGAGGAACGTACTGATGAAACTCTCCTTCAAGAAGTGACCTTGAACTATTTAATGACAACGCGACTGAGGGATCTGTGTGAATGATCCCTCTCAGTGGACTTCACAGCCTCCTTGGCTTGCCATCTTAACATTCAGTCCAAGCGATTTTCTTCGCCAAAACTTGTGGTCTGCTTAATGATCCTAAACAATCAGGGATCCTTTTTTAGTGGATACCCTTCCAATGGGATGATTGTGCAGGATGTAAAAACAGTCTAAGAATCTAGATCTGGGATCTGTTATAGCAGGATACTACAAATAGGTCCAGGAAGATTTTAGGCTCCCTGATTTGAAAAGCCCAGATCTCTGGTAGTTATTATCACAGACAAGTGATATTCTGTTGGCCCATGTGTGGTCTGGGCTCAATTCTGCATTATATGAGTGGGGGGATAGATACATACATACATAGATGGGTAGATATGTTTATATATCTATCCATCCATTCCTACCACAGGGAAGAGAGTGTTGATTTACTCTCCATAGCACCTGAAGCAGTCAGGAAGCAATAGGGTGGAAGCTCATCAGAGGGAGATCCAACCTGGAAATAAGGAGGAATTTCCTGATAGGAACTATTAAACAATGCAACAACTTGTTTCAGGGAGTTATGGATGTTCCATCACTGGAGGTTTGTAAGAAAAGATTGGACAACCATTTGTTTGGGATGATATGAGGATCCCTGCCTTGGGTAGGAGGTTGAACTAGAAGTCCCTTCCAACCCTATGCTTCTATGATATTTCACTTAATATCATACGTTTCTATCCTATTTCCAACTCAGGTTATCACCACCTTTAGGAGAAACTCCCAGTTCTGATAACATGTTTCTGGGCATAAACATAGCAATGAGCTCTCTGTATGGAATGCCTGGAATTCAGTAGCCTGCTACTCTTCAAGATGCAGCTACTATTTAACTTGATGTTCTGAATATTCTTGGAAATTATTCAGTAATTATTGGAAAAGGTCAGTCTGTCCTATGCCCATTGGAGGTGGGACCATAGGAGAACTACTGTCCTTTTTAGTGTCCAAATTCCAACTTTCTACCTCCTTACGGAGCTACTTCTATTTTTCTTGCCTTTGTGCTAATAACAGGCCAGATTTTGACATTTTTTGACATTGCCTCGAAATGTTGGATGTGATTGACATTCTGCTATCCTGTTGACTCAATTTGGTAACATTGTTGCAGTGGCGGCAATTGTAATTTTTTTTACACAAACCATTGCCTTTGATAACTTTCTCATGGAAAGTTGGGATTGTGTAAAATAGCTTGCTGGTGGTAAATTCCATAAAATAATTGACACATTGTGCCAAGCGAGTCTTGCTTCTCTGTCTTATTGTAGAGGAAGTTGAATTAATTCTTAATTAATTTACTATTAATTCACCTTTGGCAATCATTCTTTATCAGGAGATGGTAGGGGAAGAGAAATTGTTATTAATTTTATAAAGGATGGGGCTTCATAGTTAAGTTTGGTATGTTGATGCCAACCCACCGAAGAAAATAACAATAATTTGGATTTGGATGTTCTTCCAGGACTGGATGTTAGTTCAGTCAGCATTTCTCTTCTCACCCAGCCAACTTTCTTCTGATGATTTGGTATGAAGCTGCCTTGTTTATAGAGGATCTGAGTAAACACTTTCATAACCTCAACCTTTAATCAATACAATTCCTCTATGCTGGAGCTGCAGGAAGAGCTGGCTTTACATATTGGCCACTTCCTTTGGTTTAACTATTTAAAGCAATGATTCTCAACTTCAGCATCTTTCAAATATGTGGACCAACTCCAAGAATTCCCCAGCCAGTTGGGAAACTTGCCAAGGATGGGAAATACTGATTTAAGGTATCAGGGAATAAATTAATGAAGCGTATGCCTTTTAATAAAATCTGTTGGTCAAAAAGGTATTGTTGGACTCATTATGGAATACAAACCAAGGAAATATCACCATGTTGGAAGGCTGTGAACATGTTTATTGCGGGGGCGGGGTAATAGGAGAGAAGATAGGATATTTGCCAATGAGTGCAAAAGTAGGGACTCCATCTAGGAGAATTTTGCCTCTTGCATCAGTAATATAAATAGATAATGATTGATTACAGGTCATCATCAATTTACAGGACTCATGCATTAATGCAGTTGTTAACCAAATCCAGATTCCCACTTTGACTTTGCTTGTTGGAAGCCCTTGAGAAGATTAAAAATGGTGATCATGTGACAGCCCAGATGCTGCATCCATCATAAATACATGTGGTTGTTAAGTGCTAGAATTTTGATCACAGAACCTCAGGGATACTGCAATGGTTGTAAGTGTGAGGACCAGTCATAAGTCACTTTTTTCAGCAGTGCTGTTAACTTCAAACAGTTGTTAAACAAATGGTCATAAATTGAGGATTACTTGTATGTGCCATTAAGTCGTTGTCAGATCTTAGTGATCCCATAGATAGATTTTATCCATGCTGGTCTGTTCCTAACCTGGTCCTTCAGGTCTTCCAACAGGATGAATGGATGCCCTGTTTCTGTGTCCAATTTGTCCAAATTGTTTGCTGTGGGTGGGGAAAGAGGATCATGAATGACTGAATCTCATGTCTCCTTCCTTGGATGGAAGTCCTGTTGAGTTCATTGGCCCTTACTCTTAGGTAAAGCTGCGTAAGTGATGAGAGACTGAGGGCCAAGAGGAGTTGCTGATAAGATGAAAATGGTGTAATGAGGAGCAGCCAAAGCTTGTATTATGGTTGTATTATATAATACTGTATTATATAATCTTAACCTCATTAGGTTATTTAGCAGAATATGGATCTTTCTGGGATATCTGAAGCCAATGATTTTGGGTGGATGTGCTTTTTTAGAGGAAAGATTAAGTTTAAAGAGATTAGGCAATTCCCCTCCATCTCTCCCCGATTCCCGCAAGACATTAGCTGTCCAAAAATGAGAAAAATGTTCTTAAGTTCCTGCAAAGGAGGGCAACCAAACAGGCACTCTTTTGTTTCACTGTAATTCTTGCTGTCAACAATGCCAAATGTCAGTGTCTTTTCCCCATGTGCGGGATCCGGGAACATGATTTATCTGTCGCCACTAAAGCGAAGCGGGCAGTGGCATTAAGGAGAAAGTTAGAAGGCAAAATACCATGGCTAGTGGAGAAGAAAATGACTTGGCCACCCACAAGGAGAGATGGAAGGCTTGATCTGCATATTCTTGAATCCTAGAATTGAAGGGAGCTGGAGAGCATCTAGTCTAACCCCAGACTGGGGCAGAAATCTTCCATATGGCATCCCAAACAAATCACCCTCCAGCCTTGGTAAAATGTCTTCTACACCTTCTGAGCCAGCCATGGAACAGCTCTTTCCAAAGAAACCTCTTCTTGATGTCCATCCAGTATCGACATGCTGGCTGGGAATTCTGGGAAATGAAGTTTATATATCTTGAAGTTGTCAAGATTAAGAAACACTGGACTAGATGTTGGAGGAATTCAGAACTGAGCCATGAAGTTCTAGATGCTTTGGGGGAGCACCAGTAGCTCTAAACTCAACCACCTTTCAAAGGCTGGTTCTGAGACGGCGGTAGGCATGGGATGCAAAGAGCTTTGCAGGTAGACAGCAGCTTGGAATGGTTTTGCCATTTGGTCTTCGTACATATTACTGTCTGTTTCTTTTCCCATACCTCCTACATCCTCTGGGGAAAATATGGCCCCTTTGATAGGCTCAGCTTAAGAACTTCTGAGGCTTTTGTAGCCATGGTCCTTTCAGAGACTTACTCTGGGCCCTGGACTCTGTTTCTTTTTCTTGGATTTCTCATTAAGATTTTGAAATAAAACCATTCAAAATTACAGGTCTGAACGGCCAGAGAGGCTGTAGGTCAGGTCTGCAGGATTTTTGTTCATTATTCTATCATCTACTCTGTTTTGCGTTTCTAGTTGCATAGGGGAAGATAATTTGCTATTAGAACAAATAAGGGTTTTTTTTTACAAAAAAACTTAAGTGTTTATTTTCCAAATTATATATGCTAAGGCAAGCAATACAATTCAATACATATCTTTTTAATAATGATAAAAATGAAGCACAAAAGTGAAACACTTCTAAGTTTGTCCTGTGACAGAACTCACTTATTGTACAACTTGGCCGTGCAAGAAATTTTGCTGTTTTGAAATGGATAACAAGCAAATTATATCACAGCCAACACTTTTCCAGGCTGGGAATTTCTCTGTAGGGCTGGCCAAGAGGCCTAATGGAAATTTGGTTGGGAGAGGCTTCAGCAATTCCATTTTCATGCCCATACTGGCTCCCAGAAGTGATTTGGACTTGGTTCTAAAAGCCCAAATGTGCAAACATACTGTTTTTATTTTTTTACCCCCAGCTGGAATTGCAACATTTTTCCAATCTAATTTTGAAAAGGTCTGTTGAATCCTTGGCTTTTCAAATTGATTCATAAAATCAGATTGGGTGGAGGCCAATCTTCAAAGTTGAACTTGGTGGCATGGGAGGCAGGTGGTTGAATCTTCCATTTCACTTGTCTCCTCATCCTAAAATCTTTCTGATGTGCTGGGAGGTTCCTGCAGTTTCAGTCTCTGTAGATTGATTATATATTAAATATAATAATATTTAAATAAAGAGTTATTTAAAATAACTATTTGTAGGAAGAGTTCATGTTTCCATGTTGTCAGGAACGCTGTAGATCTCTGCATCCTCTGCTGGCTTGGGTAGCTAGGATTTACCTTGCCCACATGATGAAGCTTTATAGAAGGCAGTTGGGAAGGACTCTGCGTTCTTCTTAAAGGACCATCTGTGTTTGCCTCTAAATCTGTTCCTCATGACTTACCTCACATGGCCAGTGTCTCTTGAATGCACCAGTCAAGGAAGGGGAGCTTGCGCTGTCAGAGCCAAAGAGTGTGGTGAGCATTCGCTTGCCACATGCCAGAAGTGTGTGTCCCACTGGTGTGTATGCCAAAGTTCTCCCTCCTTCAGGGAAATCAAGAATTTGAGATCATCAGTTCTTCATTTCTGTTCTGATATTGCCAGTGGAGACAGGATTCTGCAAAAATCACTTGGCAGAATCCATCCTCTTTTCAGACTGCATTCTACACTTCTGTTCTGTGATTTTTTTTCCCTGACAATTTGAAGTTTGAGAGTTTCTCCTATGCAGGTTGGCTGAGATGGAGAGACTCAAAAAAAAATTGTTCTGTACTCTCCAATAGGAATTGAAAGCAAAAAATGCCCCTTTCTTTGACTCAGAGGAGATTTCTCATGTATCTTTTTAAAACAATTGTATTTTGTTTTAGATATTTTATTGATTTGCCAGCCTTCTAGACCCATCCAGTTCACTGAGTGCAAGAAGTATACAGTTGCCTGTATGTAACTAGGACTAAAACAAACTGTACAAATCAAATTTAGAAAACAAATCCTTTCTTATAATAATACAAAAACAGGGGACCTACTCAGAGAATAAAAGTTCATCCTCTGAAAAAATGCATTGTGATTTCAACTTAGGAAATCTGGCCACACACTCTGCTGAAACATTTCAGCCATAACACATTTAAATAATAATAATTCCACTGACTTAGTACCCCTAAAATCTGAACCAATTGTGAGTAATTAAAAATACCAATGCAAGCATTACAGAAATATACATATTTTAAGATGCGTTATCTTATTTTGTTTTCAATTATTCTGCTTAGAGTACTTTTTCGTAGAATGGTGGGATAAAAATACGTTTGGGTGTGCATATACACAGCAGGGGTGTGCAAATCAGCCTTCAATGGATTTGAATTTCCAAATTGATTGGGAAAATCAACTTGTTTTGTTTTGAATTTCAATTTCTTTTTAGAAAATTTGCCCACAAAAGCACCTCCAGTGGGAATCAAATTTTTACAGATCAACACATTTTAGGAGTCTAAAGGAAACCACCAGTGAATTGGGGGTGTTCAGGAGCAGTTGATGTAATCCTTTCAGAATGGATGCATTCTGGGAATGGGGTGAAGATCTCTTCTCATGTTTCCATCAAGTTGTGATTTTTTTTCTCACTGACAAAAGGGTGGAATATATTGACTGTATTCTGTATTGAGTAATCAAAATTAGGTACACAAGAATCCGAGCCAATTGGGAATCCCAGCCATTTAAGGATCCCACAAGGAGGAGCAAACTGCCATATAGCTATGTTCTAACTTTAGATGTTTGGGTACAAGAGGATCACATAGAGAGAAATACAGGTGAAGGAAAAACAAATTAATAATTTTGAAATAGAAGTGAAGGAGGAAATAAAGGACCCTGCATTTTACAATACTTGTCTTAAAATCACAGTGTTAAACCATTTGTCATATTTAAGAATAAGATCCTTTCCTGCAGAAATGAGACATATAGATTTGTTTAATATATAGCCTTTTAATAATTTTGGTAAATTGTGACCATAACTTTGAATGTAGTACCTGGTAAAGTCCAATCCCAGTGATCCCTGAAAAATCAAATAAAAATAAACATGTTTATTTTAAACAGAGATACCATTTTGACAGTTTCTAAAATCTCGTGCTATCACCAAAGAAAGCTCAAGTGTTTTTTCAGTGAGGCTGCAAGGCATAGCTCCTCTGTTCCTCTTTCAGAGCCACAAATTAAACAAGGATGGAGTGTATTTTTTTTCTCTTCTTGCCCTTCAAAATGAGACTGAATTGATTTGCAAAATCATAAAAGATTTCTGTTGGTTGCGTTTGTTTCCTCATTATCAGCTCTTTTCCCAGCCATCTTCCAATAGCCAGACTACAGTTCCTTATATTTAGGCACAGGGCCCAATTTTTAGAATATTCTCTTTCTTTGGTTTTGATTAATGCTCTGCAGAAACAATACCATCACCTAGCAATCTTCCTACCCCTTCAGCCACAGCATCCATCTGGCTGTACCGGCCTGGAAATTTATGAGCCTAGCTGGCAATTTGCAAGCCTAATGCAAGACAAGGAGGTAGGAAGAGAAAAAGGCAGAGGGTTGTTTTTTTTTCCGGAGGGGGGGAGCCTGGATATTAAGAGATTCGGGTTCCCTTTAGCGGCTTTGGAATTTCTCTGCCCCCCACAGCCCCACATCATTAAAACAAATGGTGCAAGGGAGTTGGACACCATCATCACCCCTGCACCTCAATAAATATTTGATCAGCCGTAATGGAAATTGTCAAAGGCATCTAATTGTACAATACGTTATCAACAACGATATCAAAATAAGGACTGCCCTTTGACCTGCCTGTCTCCTTCCCAGGCTCTTCTCCTCCTGCCAAGCTGGGATGGGGAAAATAAAGTGGTATGAATAATGAAGCCAGACTGGGATTGGGCAAGCCAACATGGGTAGGCATTTTTTATTTCCTCCAAAAGAGGCGGTTCTTGCCCGCCTTCTCCAAACAGGAAGGAAATAATTTGAAATGGAGGTCTGAGGAGGAGGGCTGCCTGCTCTGACATTTTAGCCCTGTCTTCTTTTCTGTTGTTTG
>JANHZU010009702.1:0-19423 GCA_032468055.1 Acrochordus granulatus | reverse complement strand
CCTGTCTTCTTTTCTGTTGTTTGGGGTGCAAAAAGGAGAGTAGATCTCATGGCTGTGGGATCAAGTGGACACTGAAGACTGGGGAAAGGAGAGAAAGAAAACAACTGGGTTTCTTGAGCTAGTTAGGCACCTATAAAGTCTTAAGAGAGAAAAAAATGTAGGAGTGCCTGGTTAGAAATGTCAATATCTTTACAAAGAATTTTTAAAATAGATTAGGATCCTAATCCTAAACTATTGGGATCAAAGTGATGCAACCATTCCTAAAAAGCTTTTGTGACTTCACTCAGGAAGATATTTTCACAGGAAAAATGCAGTTTGCTCCATTTTCTCTATCGTACCAATGCACTAAAGCTCTGATGCCCCTGAAGTCCAATGTCCCAATTAAGGATCAGTTTGTTTTTGAAGTGACAATGTTTCATGTTTGTTTCCAGTCATGATAATTCAAAACACATTTTCAGGAATGAAAGACTTTTCCCAGCCAGGACTGTGACTGCTTGATATTTTAAAATTCTTCACCATTTTAATTTATTCAGAGTCAGGAGAAGTAATTTGTCCATTTTAGTTAGGTCTGTCATTTAGTCAGTGCTGTAGAATTTCTTTATCATTTCCTGCCTTTCTCTACCCATTTCTCTCCCAAATCTTTCCATTTCACATCCTTACAAGTAGTTAGGGAGGTTTTGTAACCATCTTTGGAAAATTAGAGGATATTATCTTTTCTTTCCTGCTTTCACACTCCTTGTCTTTGGCGAGAAGAAATAAAAGAAATCTCAGAATTCTTTTAAAAAAATCTGCCAAACTTGAGATAGGTGAGATACAAATGCAATTGAGTCAATAGTTTGCAGAGGGATAATTTTGGTATAATTCAAGGGAGGGTCTGAAAATATGCTCAGTATTGACAATTGTCATATATTGAGCCACAGATTTACGCATCATTGCAACAAGGCAACAAAACCAGGATTTACACTCATGCTCAGATTAACTCAGGTTGGTTTGCCTGCTTCTGGCTTTCTGGTTAGATGTGGCAAAAAAAAAAAAGGAAATCATGCTATACGCAGTTCCTTATTGCAATCATGATGCAATTTTTTTTTGCACTCTCCATATTGTTTAAGGTGCTTTGATCTCGGAAGAATTGAAATGCACAGACGGATTGTTATTCAGTTATTTATCACAAGGGTGACCTCATAGCTTGAGGTCCAACACAAGATTTTGCTGAATCCCAGAAGCTTATTCGCTGCACAAGTTTTTTTTTAAAAGATGCAGCCCTCAAGCAGTGGTTTTCATTAGTTTATTGTGGATGTTTTGGGTTTCCTGTCACTTTAAATGAAAATATGAAGCTTGAGTCAAATGGACTTTAGGTAGCATTGCTTGGAAAGAAGCATTTGGCCTGATAGGTAACAGAATCAATCTTTGCACAACAAGGCCTGGACTGCTTTGAATGTTAGGAGTTAATCACTTTTCCGGTGCTGTAAATGTGAAGAGGGAGGACAGGAAAAATACACCAAACTGAAATCAATTTTCGGAAGTTAACTCCTGTCCGAGGCTAAATATCCATTAATTTAATAGGAAGAAAACTGATTTCTTTTTCTCTTTCTGGAGGAAGCTTGGAAACCCAAGTTGAATTTAGATGTCGACACAGCTCAGCGCCTCGGGCTTTACAAATCGGGCAAGGTTTCAAAACATAAGCCATATGCTGAAGTTTACCTTTAAAAGCTAGCTTTTCCTTTCTAGTTTTCTCTCATTATCTCTTTCTCTCTCAATCAAAAAAAACTTATACAGAGAAATATTTCTGGGCCAAACAAAGCTGTGCCATTAATCAGTCCTGCTTTGAAATCTCCTGAACAAATCTACAGCCCATCCCATCATAGGCTGGGTTCTGAGCATGTTTGGAACAAAGATTGGCTAAGATGCCTGGTATAATTTCTCTTGGGTAGTGGGGCAGAGAGAGGACAACGAGGCAAATGTTATTGACCTATGGCAAGCTGGCAGTTTCCCTTTCTTGTCAAGAACAAAGATGGTGGCAGAAGGAGCAGAGAAATAAAGGCTGCTTTAATCTGGAGTGATATAGAACTCTGCACATGCACAAAAATTCCTTTATCATCAGTGCAAAGCAGAAAGGTATTCTTCACATTCCCAAAGAGGATTTGCCCTTGACTTCAGTTCAGTTTCAGCAACATCTCTCTTTATACTTAAAGCTATAGACCTGTGGTTGTGAACAGAGACTTTAACGGAAGCCAGGCTTCTGTTTTGGGGTGATTGTCTGTCTGCCTCTCCTTTCTGAAAAGAAAAGAAATTTCTTTGGGATTCACTGGGAGGGAGGGAAGTTAAGAAGGTTGCAGATGACCAGAGAGAAGATATCTGGGATTTTCTGTCTTATATCTTCCTATCTTTCTCCAAACTCCGAACTGAAAAAGTCCCACTGAGAAATTTCTTTGGGAGTGAATGGAAGGATGTGAAGCCAGGGAGCATGCAGGTGGCTGGAGAGAAGATGCTGTTGTGTGTTTCTGTCCTCATCTTCCCATCCCTTTTCAGCCTCCCTGGCTGCCCTTCTCATCTGATTTGGAAAAGTCCCATAGAAGACATTCCCTTGAATTGAGTAGAAGGAAGAGAAGCCAGGGAGGCTGCAGATGGCTGGACAGATGCTTATATTTTTCTTTCATATCTTCCCATCATATTCCAGCCTCCCTGGATGCCCTTCATTATAATCTTAAAAAGTCTCATAGAAGAAATCCCTGTGTATTAAATGGAAAGAGAAGTCAGAGAACTAGAGGGCTGGAGTCAGGATGGTCATTGTGTTATATATCACATGTCTTCTCATCTTTCTCCAGCCTCCTTGGCTGCCCCTCTCTCCTGATTTGAAAAAGTCCTATAGACAAAATTCCCTTAGATTGAGTAGAAGGGAGAGTATCCAAGGAGGCTGCAGATGTCCAAAGAGCAGATGTTGTGTCTATTTCTGTTCTTCCTACTTTCTCCAGCCTCCCTGGATGCCCTTCATTCCTGAGTCTTACAGACAAAATTCCTTTGGATTGAATGGAAGGGAGAGAAGCCAAGGAGGCTGCAGATGGTTGAAGAGAAGATATTCAGCGTGTTCTTCTGTCCCTCATTTTCCCATCCCTTTCCATCATCCCTGCTCCCCTTCCCTCCTGATCTGGAAAAGTTCCAAAGAAGTCATTCCTTGGATTGAGGGAATATGGGAGAAGCCAGGGAGGGTACAGAATGCCAAAGATAGGATTCTACAACAAAAAGCAGGATTTTCTCTCACATTCACAGATTCCTTGGCCAGCACGTCCCTAAATAACTACTGGAATACCACACTACCCCCTCTCACCAAAAGTTTAAATTTCCCTTCTATTTTGGGTACTGGGGTGTGTATTTTCTTCTGACTAAATGAATACTGTTAGAAACAAATCCAGGCAATCCTTTTTGCCCTACATTAATATAATAATTCTAAAAACAACCATTCTCAAACAAAGTCTATGTATTGCAGAACGGTTTTCTTGCACATGTTTCTCTAATCCCTTCCTCCTTGCTTTCTCAGCCCTGCAAACTCAGTTGCTTTGGGGACCATTGAGGGGGGAGACCCCTCCCCTGGCTTAAGACCCTGGCTTTTGTGGCTAAGAATAACCCTGTTAGGGAGATGTCACTCTGGTCTCATTTCCGAGCGAGCCAGTAAGCGAGAGAAGCAAACGCCTTGGCCTCCACAGACAGTGAGGTCATTTGGCGTGCTCTTTTCTCCTGATAACCCAATTAAGCAAGTGCAATTTATCTCACTTGTTTCCATTTAATTATCTAATTTGTCCCACAGAGGCAGACCAGCAATCTCCCCACCATATAACGGTCACTGGCAAGGTTTGGAAGCTGAGCTTTCCAGGTGCTTTTCAGTGATTTGACCCTTCCTTGTAAACACTTTTGAATCAGAGGAAAGCCATTTGCATTCCTAGTTATATCCTTGCTGGAGGGGAGGGAAGAGACTGAAGCAAAGTGCTAATAATGTCCTTCCCCCAGAAGGGGTAAAAAAAATCAAACCAGCCCATCTGCGGATAAAGTTTGCTTGGAAAAAGAAAAAAAAATGAGGTCTTTATGAAAATACATTCTATTTTTAATCTGATTTTTTGTTTTCCCACTACCACCATCACTAAATTAACAGACCAGGATGATTATATTCTTGTTTTGCATGTAGGTGGTTTTTCTGCAAAAGAGGGTAGAACTTTTTTTATTTTCAGCAGGTATGTGATGACATTACTGGATTTTGTGGGGATGAAATTTCCCTTCTTTTCTGTTTCTAAAGATTTGGTGGGAGCAAGCAAAAAAATAGATGCCTGGAGCAACTTGCCTCTTTTTAATTTGAAATAATAGAAAAACAAAGGTGAAAATCTTGAGCTATCCTCCAATTGTTCCTTCACCACATTGTCAGATTTGGCAGAGGACTTATGGGGTTTAATGTGGCTGTTTCCAGCAAGTAATACAGGTGCTGGTGAAGTTGCTTGGTTGTCAAGATGCATAAAAGAAAGGCCCAGCCCGCTATATAACTTCTGAAACCTGTGTTTATTTTTGCTCAGGTGACTGCAGTCATAGAAATGTGAATCAGACTTTTAAATCTTCCCCTTGTTTTGCTCCTGGCACAACTCGTCATGCTTTCCCCTGTTTCTCCATCAGTGAGCCTGTCTGTTGACTTTCTGAGTTGGACATCATCAATTATCTTGTTGACTTTGGTGGGTGTGGATTTCACCTTCCTCCCCAATGCTCTGGACACCCAGGAGACCCCACCCAGCCTTGTTCAGGTTGTTCTTTTGAACAAGGTTATTTGATTTGTCAGGCTGTATTCCTAGAGAGGTGCTACCTGAAATTAGCCGTGACCTCCGTTATCTGTTGATAACTGAAATATTCTGTTTGCTTGGTGGTAATCCTGGATGCCAACAGCAGGTGAATAAATAGAGGGGAAGGGTGGGGTGTTTCTTTCTTTTATATCATCTCCTAGCTAACATCCAGGGTCATGAATCGGCCTTCTTTTGTCTCCAACAAGTTGAAAAGGTGGTCAAAGAAAAAGGATTTTGGAGAGAGAAAGGGAAGGGCCTTTTGCTCTGGTCCTGCCCACTCCCATACTTGCAGACATAAATCCCTGAAGGGTTTATCCCTGGTGGAATATGCAAGAAAAAAATAATGCCTCTCAAGCTAGTTGGATCCATAGTTTGCAAGTTAGTTTTGCAATAGTTTGCATATTTATTGTCTGTGCAATAAACATGTAATCAAAAGTAAGGATCAAGTTTCTGGGAGCATTTTGACGCCCAAACTGTCTACAAGGGCGTCCCCAAGTTGAGTGCATTGCAAGAATTTAACCTGGGCATAAAAGACATTGTCACTGGCTTCTTATATCGTCATGGAAGGAGGCTGAAGGGTTCTACCTGGCAAATTCATATTCAAAAGTATTTTAGAAAGAGTGTTTAACAACATTTGTGATAAAGGCTTGAGACACAATCTTTCACACCTCCTTATTTTCTCCCATTGGTTTTTTTCTCGTCTTGAATGTCCCCATGCATGCTCAGAGAGAGGGGAGAGGTAGTCTGTGGATTTCTCTTTTACTAAAAAAAAATGTCAGGGTAATGTGGAAAGAGGCACCGAATTGTGGGTGATCCCATCTCAAAGCATGATACTAGTTTACTCACTTCTAAGGGAGCCAGAGGGTTAGCCCCTTCTGAGTGGTCTTACCACCCACCTTTCGACATCACCCATGTCAAAACCCAGAGGCTTTCCAGTTGTGAGCCACCAGGCCTCTGCCAAGCATATCAAGCAAGAGTTTCAGCCAAGCCTCACCTCTCCCCCACAGTTTTGAACCAATGCCTAAACACTGGAGTTTGGAGGAAGAGCCAAGGTTTTGGTGCCAATGTTAATAGAAGCTTTGCATGCATTAGATTTTTCATTTGCTTTGGCAGAATCGTTTTGGACAGCCAGGGGAATTTAAAAAGCCATCAAGGTTCAGCTTTCCTCCTTGTGAGCAGGTTAGATGCTTGAGTCGGTTTGAGTCACCGAAATAGTGATTTGTGGTATTTCTTGTGGTCCTTAGCTAATGGAAGCCACTCTTTGTGACTGGTGTCCAGAAGGTGGCACAACTGGGCAGTTGCCAGCACCCTGACCTGACTAAGCAAAGATGCTTCAAGCCTCTGCTGTTGGCACCAAATATCCCAAATTCTCTGGACTCTTGCAAGTAATAGGAAGGGGCTTAGACATTAATCCCTTAAACATTGCAATGCCCCAATTCTGGATCAGGCCACCTGGATGCTTAGTTTATACACTGGTGGGCAGGAAAAAGAGATTAGAGATTCTCCTTCTCAGGAAGAAGGAATACTCAACAGTAAATAGTGCTTTTTCTGCAAAACTGCCCCATGGAAGCGAGAATGGCGGGGGCTTAAATGGTGCAGATCCGCTGTTCCACTTGGTGCGTTTCAGCTGTGACTTTATTTTCTTTTTCTCTGGCTTACCTAAAAGCTGGGCAGTGTTTATTTTTTTTCCAGCCCCCGTTTTTCTTGCATTAATATATGTTTTTATAAAAGTGTTTTTTTGAAAAATAGAAGAGCAAAAAGAAAAAGAAAGGCCCTTCCTGTTTGATTCACGCTGCCAAGGAGCAAAAATGTCTGCAGGGTTTCCATAGATTTGATGGTTAAAAAAGCAGTTTGGTTTTTAAAAAGTAAGTTTTACACTTGCAAGGTTTTAAAACAGGGGTAGTAGGCAAGCCAGGCTTAATTTGACTCGGATGCCCAAATCTATTTAGCATCCCATACTGGCCCCAGTTTGATTCAGATCAGAAAATTCTTGGCATTTTTGCAAAGTGTCTAAATTGATCCGAATTGATTCTGATGCATTGAACTTGACGTTGTTAATTGGTCAGCTGAAACAATCTATCAGTTGGATTCTGTAGCCTGAGCTGAATTGCATCAGTGACCTGAAATATTTGTATGGGCCTACATTTTATTCATATTGTTAAAAACTGGGGGAGATGGATCTTTAAATAGGGGCATCATATTTTGGAAATATTTCCAAAATTTAATAGCCTGTCTTGTAACCCTGATTTTTGTAAATGTAGACTTGGATTTTAATAATGTCCCTCATTTAAAAGTCTAAATTAGGATTAGTTATTGTGCATCTTTTAGGAGATGTGCTTTAAAAAACAATTTTGTTTTCTCATTTATTTTCTAGACATTTTGTTGAAAAGAGAGATAAATAATGTATTGATAGTAGAATGTCACATTCCTGTCAGCTAAAACTCTGCAGATTTCACTTTTGGGTACAATTTTGCTTTCTCTCCCATGCAGATAAAATATATATTCTGACAATGCAAATATGAGGGGAAAATTAAAAAAACCCCACAGCTTTAATATAGAGTGGTTCAGTTTAGCTTAAGGTTAATTATTACATCAAAATGACATTGGAATGAGTCTCCTTCACCTGTTTCTTTTGGACTCACCAGCCTTTCCAATTAAGGTGCTTGGAAGATCACCCTTGTCATGCCTTAGCTGGGTTGCCCACTGACTGTTTTGGCTGTGGATGATGGCACTTGTAATTCTGCCCATCTGAGGGTTGCCCTGTTGAGGATCATTGAATTAATGAATACATATTGCTAGCATCTGTCCAGTCTTTTTTAATGGCTTTGTACTTTTAGGATAGATAGTGCAGTGGCACAGTGGATTTGTGCCGCCAGATATGTCGTCCAGAAATGGCTGGCACTCTGGCAGGTTCGATCTGCAAGCTCTGCATGATGGCGTGAGTGCCCGTCACTTGCCTCAGCTCCTGCCTACCCAGCAGTTCGAAAGCACGTGAAAATGAAAGAAGATTAATGGGGACCTCCTTCGGAGGGAAAAATTGCTGGTTGGCAAATCGACGGAGGAGCGACTCAGTGCAACAGAACACCGAAAGTCGGCGCAAAAAAAACCTCACCTGTCCAGGGGGCAGAGCAGGAATCTCGGAGGACACCCCAGAAATGAACATCACCGGCCAGCCGAGGGAGGCAGGGTAAAATAAAGAAAAATGTATAATCACTAACCTATGTAAGCCGCCAAGAGTGTTCGGAAATTGGCAGCACAGAAATATGATAAATAAATAAATAAATAAAATATTGACTGTTCCTCATTCTGAGAAAATTCTGCAGGATAGAAACTATTTGCCAGGAGAAAAGACTGTTTAGGGAAGTGGTGAGTTTGCCAAAACCAGAGCTCTTCTGCTAGTGATCTTTTAATTGCAAGACTTTTATAGTTAGCAACCAATCCCCTAGCTGACATTGGCTTTTCTTGAAAAAGCTAAGCAGGATCAATGCCAAAATACAGGACATCTTCATGCAGGGATTTGATTTTAATTCAAGGGCAGCTTTGCCTGTATTTTTCTACACCTGTCAGGAGAGCATGATTCTGTGGTTATAACCAGTATAAAATATGCAGTGATTGTAAACACATACAGAGGGAGACAAGCATGCTTATGCTTTAATGATATTTTAAAAGTATTTTCATTCTGGATACAGGTAGTCCTTGACTTACAATTGTTTGTTTAGTGACAGTTAAAATTAGAACAGCACTGATAAAGGTGACTATTAACTGGTCCTTGCACTTATGACTGTTGCAGCATCCCCACAGTCACATGATAAAAATGTGAACGCGTGGCAACTGGCATGTATTTACAATGGCTGCAGTGTCATGGGGTTCTGTGATTGTCATTTGTGATTTTTCCAGCCAGCTTCCCAAGCAAAGTCAAAGGGGGAAGCCAGATTTATTTAATGACCATGTGATTCACTTAACAACTACAATGGTATGCTAAAGAACTGTGGCAAAAAAGGTCTGTAAAATTGGGCATGACTCACTTAACAACTGCCTTGCTTAGGAATGGAAATTCTGGTCTCAGTTGTGGTTGTAAATCGAGGACTACCTGTACTCATTTCTGTCTTTTGCTCCTCCAAATGGGGATTTCTTGATGAACTTTAAATTTCTTTTGAGTTTTTCATCTCCAGGCTTCCACAGCATTTCAGTTTTGAAGGGTATATCCTCTGGCTATTTATCTGGGAAGACCCTTTCTTTGCGAGAGAGAGGCTTCCACAAATTTTCAGGCACCCATCAGTTAAGAATGAGTGTAGGGCAAGACCAGCTACATGTGCAAGGCTGTAATTCAAACATCTTTCTGTTTGTTTCCTCTACACTTTGCATCTTCTGGTTATCTTCTCAAAGGGCAGATATAGATGCTAAAGACAATATTCAGGTTAAATCCTTGATCACTGTCACTAAAGAGAAAACAGCTAAAGTAACTTGGAAGTCATCTCCCCATTGCACAAGATCATATAGTCTGCAATACTTGAAACAAGAGGCAAAGAAGGATCATTTGAAAGAAAGTAACTTATTCTATGTCTTAACTCAGCCAGCATGAATTCTGGGAGTTGAAGTCCACACATCTTAAAGTTGCCAAGGCTGAGAAACATTGATTAGCCATTCCATGTTGAGCCAGGATTCAATCTTCCTGCTTTTGATTAAATTTAAGGGACTTCCCTTAATTTTGGAGGCTAGGTTTTCCTTCTTTACTGTCCCCAGTGCTTTTAGAGAAGTGGGTTTTTGGGGAGCTGTCCCATGACCCATCTGGAAGTCCTTTCATCATTAAGATTAGTAGAGCATTATTTCAGCCATCAAACAAAGCACCAGTCACTAATAAATTAGTGACTTGACTGGGTATGCAAGCAAAAAAGGAAAAAGAAAATAAAGGGAACTCCAATGTCTGTCTTACAATTCAAGATTTTAAACGTTTTTAAAAAAGCTAAGTTCATACTGCATTTGTTATGGTTAAATTGGCTGTCAACCCACTGGCATCCGATCTGGTCTCATTCTCAGACTTTTCTTGTCAATTTTTAATTCTGTTTTGATGTTTTTTTTAAACTCTAAGTTTCAGTGGAAAGAATAGAAGTCAGAAGAAAAGCGGATAGGATAGGGGAAGTCTTTTGCTTTGCCCAATTTAATGATTTTAAAATGGAGAGGTAGAAGAAGGGGGAGAAAACAAAATGAGCTTTTAGGACTGACTTTGTTTTTATCTGGCCTTGGGGCACCTGAACTGAATCTCATCTAGCCATTGGACTAATGCTGTCAGAACACAACAACAGAGCAGATTGTCCAGGCTCAAAATGAATCCTCCAGAGAGGATGGAGCAATTTTTGCACATTTTGTGGTAATTAGGAAACAATACCCACATATCTCAATTTGTTTAAGAGAGAGATTGGAACCAGAGTCTTACATGATAAAAATATAAAAGATTTTCCCTTTCTCTTTAAACTCTTGGATACATAGAAGTCATATCTGTTAGACCTGTTTCTGGGGAATTCCCAGAATTCCCCAGCCAGCATTCTGGGTCTTAATGCCCACACATCTTAAAGCTGTTAAAGTTAAGAAACACTATCTTAGGCAATGGCTTAGAATGCCATAGAACTGGGGTTGTCTTTCTTGAGGATCTGCATCCAACATTTTAACCATTTGCAGGACTAAAACAATGAATGAATGAATGTATGTGAAATCCTTCATAGAAATTCAGCATGTTGGAGAAATGGCTTAGCTTTCCTTCTTCTCACCTTGCCACTTGGTTTCCAAAATATTTTTATCACATTTTTTATGGAGAGGCCTTGATCCACAGAATTCTTCTCCAGCAAAAATATTGACAATCTGGGTTTATTGCCCACAGCACACCACTTTCTTACAATCTTGCTGAAGAGGTTTCATAAGGAATAAAAATTTGGAGCAATTTCAATACTCTTACATTGGGAAAAAATAAAAGGAAAAAAGGAAAGAAAATAAAAATCTTATAGTTCAAAGGGATTTAGAATGCAGTCTCAGGTTGTTAGAAATTGACTTTTACTCTTCTTTTAATGTTGCAAATTGTCAGAAAGCCACTTCAGTTTGGAGGTGCTTGGGTTTTTCCTCCAGTTCCAAGTTGTTCCCTCTCTCTATGGCCCTAATTCCTGGTCTGAGAAAAAAATAACCTATGGAATATTTCTTTTCTGAACTGTTCCTGAGCATTTATTGGAGGAGGAGCCAAGGAGGCTATCAGCTGCTACTAGAGAGAAAATATTGAAAGACAGAGACTTCCTAGATTTTCCTTGCTCATTAAATAAATGGAGGAACATCAGATTGTATCCAGGAGAAGAAATATTTTTCTTCTTTTTTTCAGGGGTGAATAAAAAAAAGCGATGTTTTTTTCTCTCTTTTTGTTCCAGTGCAGGATTAATCACAGGGCAAGCACTTCCATTAAGACTTTTGGCTACAAGAGTTAACTTCACCCATAACATTTTAGTTTCCTGCCCACAAGAACATAGATATATTCAGCAAACATAGGCAGGGGGAGGTTTGTAAAGAAATTATTCTGGTTTAAAATATTAGATTTGGGCAAAGAGAATTTTAAAAATTTCTCCTCTTTCTTTCTTCTTCCCTTCCTTCCTTCCTTCCTTCAGTAAAGATCCAGCTTTTGTTGTTGTTTTAGATTATTGTGTTTGCCTTCCTGACTGATAAATTATACCTTTATTTAAATGTCAGTGTACAAATGGGGCAAATAAAGAGACAAAAGACAGTTTTTGCTCAGGTTACATAAGTGCCTTTTCCCAGGTAAAGTGACTCAGTTGTTCATAAATTGACCTCCTGACCTCCCTTAATAGCTGGCAAACTATGCAGCTTTTTCATCAGCAATCTTCATTAAGCATTTTTATGAAACTGACTAATTATCCTTTTACCAGAGACAAGCATGGCTGAACCATTGCTGAGAAAATAGGGTAGGGTGAGATGAAGAGACAGAAAGGGAAGGAGAGGAGCATTTATCTGAAATATACTGCTTTCCTGTCTGTCAAAGGTAACTTGATGGTTTGGGGGACTCATGAGACCCATTTTGGCCAATTCCTCCTTTGGAGTCTACGTGCTGGGTTAAGGAGCAAGCAGAGAAAACTTAAGTGGGATTCTGTATCCTAGTCTGTGATGTTTTGGAGACAAATAGATTTTGGCTGAATCTTACAAGGAATTGCATTACTTCACACTATGAAATCAGTGACAGAGTTCAGTATTGAACTTGTGATGATTAGGCATTTAGAGTCACAGAATCCTAGTGGTATGAAGGGACCTTGGGGATACCTAACTAGTGATGACTATGATCTTAGAAACATAAAATCATAAAATCCTTGGTGGTATTGAATTTGTCATGAGTGGGCATCTTGGAATCATAGCCTCTAGGGCTAGAAGGAATCTAGGAGGTACTGAATTTGTGATAACTAGGCATCCTGTCAGATGTGAAAGACCAGACCCAAGTACCAGGGTTCAAATTAATAGATTTATCATCCTAGTAGATTTACAAGAATCTACTCAACTGTCAGGCATCTGTAAAAAGTAAAATAATGTTTCATGGCAATTGGGGAGATTGGACCTTGTGCATTTGTGGGTATATAGAGATTCCAGGCTGATGCTGTGCTTGACCCCTCCCCCTGCTCTGCTATCTCTTCTCTGACACATTTACAATCATGGACTCCTAGAGTGAAAAGGACCTTGGAAATACTGAACTTTAGACCAGGCATCTTAGGATCATAGAATTCTTGGAGGTCTTGATTTTTCATGATTGAGCACCTCAGAATCATAGAATTCTAGGATTAGGCAGGACCTTGGGGGTCTTTTGATCCAATTCCCTGATTAAGGCAGAAATTCTCAGATAATTCCAAACAATTGCCCAAGCTTTTACTTGGAGACCTCCAACAATGGACCTTCATGATTCCAAGTGGCAGGCTGTTTCACTGCTTAATAACTTTTATGGTCAGGAATTTCCTCCTTATTTTGAGTTTGGATCTCCCTCTGTTTCAAGCAGAATTTTATGATTTTGGTACAGAGGCACCAAGCCAAAGTTGGATATGAATGACTATCCCTCTGCAATTTTTAAGAGGACAAAAGGGAACATTTCTTAATGACCGTGGAGCAATTATTTTGATAGCATTTTATTAATTAGCATTGTGATAATATTAGCTTATTAACAGCAATCTTCTGAAAACAAACATTTTCCTCCAAAATGGTACAGGAGAACTGTTGAAAACTGAAAAGGAGCTGAGACTTGGCCTGCAATGTTTGCCCTGCAACTGTGAATGATTTGTTGAAAAATGCAGATATTTATGTAGAAATTGGAGACGGTGGAGCTGATTCTGATTTTGCAGCCAGATCAGATGTAAATTGTTGCCAGCAAAGGGGCATCTTAGTCAGACGATCAGCTTTGCTGCTGCGGCTGAAGCCATGCATTTTAATTTTATTTATTATAATCATGGTTGGTGATGGAAGGGGGTTTAAACCAATGCTTTTCAAAGAGGGGGAATTAAAAAGAGAGAGGAAAGACGGAACCTCGGCTTCACATTAGGTGATCAGTAGAATACGGGCTCCTGATTAGCATCTTTCCTGCCCAAAGTGGCTGTGCTTTCCGTTCACATCATTCTTCTTGTTATTTTTGTCTGCATTGTGTGCTGATTTTTGCAGGCACTTTTTCTCTTGTTTGGAAGTCAAAGAAACCTGCTGTATTGTTAACCTGCACACTTGTTCCAATTCTGTGCCCTCCCATCTGTTGTCCTTTTTCCTTCCTCCTCAATACAAACTGCGTTTCCGCTTGGGGAGCCCAGCGCTTTGCAAGGCCTGAGTGGCAACAACCAATGTACAGGATGGCAGCATCTGAAAAATCTCCTTGCTAAAAGCCTGGGAGGAAATGGGTGAATTAACCAGAAGGAAAGAAAGAGAGCCAGAATTATGCAGTTGCCTTTCCCCTAGATTCAGAATTAAGAATTAGGGAAAAGATGCTTTATATAAAGCTGTTTGGCTGATCGGACTGAGTCGGTTGTTTCTTTGAAGAGTTGGGTGACCAAATGCTCTATTTCCAAAGTTCGCTTCTCCTGAAAAAGAAACTTCTATTGTTGGGATGCTCTGTTGTTACGACACATTTTTACTTCTCTGCAGCTATCTGTACTTCCCAGTTCAAGAAATCAGTGTGGAATGGGATTAGGAATGTGGAGACTCAAAAATGAACATATTATGAGAAAACAGTCACTAAGATTATCCACCACAAGAAGATTATCAATCTTCTTTGGAAGAAATTCCAAAACATTCTCTCTCAGGACCTAAATGATAAGAAAAAATCAGAAGGCTTTGGCATTGCACAACAGGGACCTGACCTGCAATAATTTTGCATTGCATATGTGGGCAACTGGCCTACTCTAGCAGATCCTGTTTGCCAGGATTTCATGGAAGAAGGAAGCTTTATCCTGGAGATCCTAAGGAGACTAATTTTCACTGTAAATGAAGTTTAGCTATTTTGGTTTCATTCAAATATTTGTTTCCCTGACTCTCTGTATCCATTGTTAATCGGCTCTTGTTTCTAATATGTCCAATTTTCCATAGATTTTCTTCCTGACTTTTTCACAAAAAAGTTTTTCCCCCCTCCCATCAAGCCTTCCCCGCAACTCTGTCATGTTGTGAGCAGGTTTCCTTAACGTATGCATTGTTTGAGTTGCAAACCACATAGCAAAGCTCTCCAGATTAGGGTTTTGGCCTGCAAGGATGTGTTCTGGTTTGTATCTCATTTTGAGGAGGTGCATTTTGAGTATGATGCTCCAGAAATTAGGAACTGAATGGGCTTTATCTGCATCATCCATGCCCTAAAGTCTGTTTAGCTGAGTGGTAAGCACCTTCAGAAATCCTACTGATAAAATGATTGGAAATTATTTTTTCCTGCAAACTGAGGGATAAACCTAAAATGAAAGCTGTCCAAACTATAGGATTCATTTTAGCAGAAAAAAACCTTTCCCCTTTATTAATAGGCCAGAGAAATTTAAGGTTTTAAACAAAAAAAAATTTAGGAAGGTGAACCCAGGAAAAAAAAAGGACCGATTAATTAATCGGTGCTCACTTTAAACTTGGCAGCCTTGTGGGAAGAAATTGAGGAACGACTTGAGGGCTGTCTCTGGAAAGGAAAAGCTATTCTGTGGTTCATGTGCGATCACAGCTCAAAGTGGGCTCTCTAAATAAATGGGATTGGGGAAATCAATGAGATATATTAGCAGCATGGCATATTTTTCATTGTCCTTCCTACCTTCACAAAGAATATTGGTGATGAATTTGCAAATGGTTCCAGATTATGAGACACCCCCCTTTCTTTCCTCTTCATTATTTATCCTCTCAGCTGAGCACCTCTATTAGAGACTACAATGACAAATGCATGAATAAAAAGCAAAAAAAAAAAAAGCCACGCCACAATATTTTAGCAAGCCGGCGTAAATCTGCTTTTACGCATTATTAATTTAAAGAAATCCATTACACTGGCTGGCATTGGGGAAGGAGACAAGGTTACATAAAGATGGTCATGGAAGATTGGTGTACTTGTCTGTGTATATTATACGAAGATGAAAAACCCAGCCCTCTAAAGTTTGAGCTCTTTTTATTTGTTTAATTCCACTTCTCAGATGCAGGATGAAGGCTTGTTTATTCATTGCAAGTTTATTTAGCCAAAAGGCATCCCGGTGTGGATTTCAGTTCAGTAGCAAGTGGTAATGTTTAGATTGCAACCATTAAAAAAATGTCACTAAAGGAAAAATAGATGGGAAAAAAAAGGAGAAAAAATACTCTATTTCTCTCTCTGCCACAGTATGGTGAAATGGGAAGGAACAGCCTGATGGAGCAAGCTTCTCTGAAGGACAAATTTCTTCCCTTGTTTTCGTACATAAGATGGAATCCTGGTGATACAATCTATAACTGAAACAGGAAAACCATATACTGTATAGATGCTGCTCTAAGCCACTTCTTCACAAGTGGTTACATTAGCTTAGATCAGTGTTTTCCAATCAGGACAGTTTCCAGACTGTGGACTTCAACCCCTAGAATTATAAAATGATGGAATGCTAGGAGTTGGTCCATATGTCTGGAAGTTGTCCTGACTGCAGCTCACTGATGCTTTTTTTTAGATGGTTGGCTAAGCCAAGGAGATCTGTGTGTGTGTGCACACACGCGTGCATTCACATGTTTGTGTATGTGCATGCCTGCCTTCAAGTCAATTTTTGATTCCTGACATGACAACTGCAGTTTTCTTGGCAAGGTTTTTCAGAAGTAGTTTGCCATTGCCTCCTTCTTAGGGCTGGGAGGGAATGACTGACCCAGGTCACCTAGCCAGCTTTGTGAACCTTCTTTCCATTCTTCCTCAGCCTTTTATTAAACCCCAACCAGATCCAGAACCAAGAAGAGCTTCCCAAGAGATGATTTCAAGCAGGGAAGAAGGAGCAGCCAGGGAGGCTTTCAAAATAAGGAAACAAATTACAGAAAGCGACCTTTTGCACTCCTGAACTGAACTCTGAGTTTAGGAGAAATTCTAAAGACCTTCTTAAACCCCCAGAGAAAAGCTCTTTCATTGAGAGTTGGGCAGCATACAAGTTTAATAAATTAAATTACATTAAATTAAGAAAACGCTTGGGAAATTGGAGAATGGATTTGACCGCACATTTACATTCAGTCCTGTGCAATTAAAAAAAAGCCGCCTTATTTTAACAGCAGTGAAGTCCTTTGTCCTGTTCTATATCAGATCTCTAGCTGAACTGGGGTAATATTGGAACCAGGAATCAAATGAAATTCAAGAAGGAATGTAGTAGCAATTGAAGGAAAGGACAGGCGGGGAAGGAGAGATGAAATATATCATAAGATAATAAGAAAATAAACCATTAAACAGTTCTGCTTTCCATTAGCATGTGGTTTTATGTTAATGAAGCTGTTGCAGCTCGGCCGGCATTTAACTCAGACAAGAGAATATCTGTTAATATGAAAAATGTGTGGAAGACCAGGACTTGAAGTTGAAAAGTCTGTGTAACATATAAATGTTTTTGTTTTACATGCACCGCTGGGTGAAGTACAAACCCAGGCAGTAAATGGCAAGGAAAAATGTGATTTAAATAAGTGAGGGGAAAGGAAAAGCAGATGGGGGGGGAGAATTACAGTGGCTGACAAATCAGGTTACATGGTAATCCTGGATTTGCACACAGGAGCAGGACGAAGCAAAGGGAAACAGATGATCTATAAGAGGGGGCAGAGCACGAAATTAAGCCCCATCCTTGTAATTAGATTGTAGTTAGTCCACAGGGCTAAGATGGGGATCTTTATCAGGTATGGAGAAGGAAGTTTTATGGTATATGTTGGTCACTAAAGATGCTTTCCGCTACCACTTGACACCTTGATCTTCTGCTCCAACCTTATGCCGTGATCCTTCCAGTGTTCCCTTTCTCAGTTTTCTTCCCCTGAAAAAAAAGACTTTTGTCTTGTTACTTTCTCAGAGGTTGTTAGTATTTTGATTTGTTTGTTTTACACTATTTCTAGGCCTCCTCATTGCAGAGGCTGGATGATATACAAGAGAAGGTTAACTTTGCCAAACTCCCCCATCTCTACCAAAGCATCAAAAGTCATCAAAATTGATGGTGACTGGTGAATGAATTTCTTTGGGGGAGGAAGGGCTTAAGCTTGGCTTAAGAATCTTTAAGGTTTGATCTGACTTTAATCTTTCTAGCCCTCACAGTAGTTATGGATTTTCTTTGATTGTTGCACACAACCCTGATGCCTCCCCGGGCTCCCATTTGATCCCCAATTCCCAATCTGAAAAAGCCCCTGAAGAGGAATTCCCTTCAGAGATCTTACTTTGGGATTGAGTAGAAGGGTAGGCAGTCATGCCATCTTCAGCCTTCCTGGCTGCTGCTCTTTTCTGATCTGGAAAAATTCCCCAGGGGGTGAACAGAAGTGAAGTAGCCATGGAAGTTACAAATAACTAGAGAAGGTTGTTATTGTGTTTTTCAATTATACATCTTTTCAATAATTCCACAACCTCACTGGCTGCCCTTTCTTCTTGGTCTGAAAAAATCCTACGTCATGGACTAGATTCAGATACTGAGGAAGAAACTCCATTAGATGAATGTCAGTCTAGCACACACTAAGAATCACCTGAGGCTGATATTCCACAGGTTCTGCTGAAGCCTCTTCCTCAGTGTCTGGCCCATAATATTCTGTTGAAGAAATAGCCGTGGGACTGAACAGAGGTGAGGGTAGCCAGAGAGGCTACAAATGGCTGAGTACAAATGGTTTTTGTATTTTTCAGTTATACACATTTCCAATAATTATTTAGCCTTCCTGGCTGTCAGCCTTACAAGTTAGCCCAGAGATGAAACCTGGCCAAATTACTAATTCTGTTTCATTTTAAGGTTACAGGAACAGTATCTACCTACCTATTATCTACTTTGCAAGTCTGAAAGTACATTTCTTCCCTGTCCATTTTGCAGCTCAAGAAATTGGGGGGGGCCCTTCTGGATATTTGCCATGCTCACGTTCTTTTTCTGGGCTAAACTGTCTGATATCTAACCAGTCCTTAGTTGTGGTGTGCCTACCAAAACCTTGCACACATGCAACAACACTAAGCGCTGGTGAGTGAAACTCAGGCAGCTTTGTCGTGACAAAGAAGAAGCCTACAGGAAAGGGGATTGGATCTTGTACAACCAGGTCAGGAATAAACTGACTCAAGAGATCAGGGTGGCAAAAAGGAACTACTTTGAAAAGCTGAAAAATGAACTTTCAGCTAACAATTCTGCTTCTGTGTGAAGAAACCTATAGAAAATCACTGGCTACAAGAGTCTATCACCCTCTGTCAACTAGCAGACTACCTGAATGTGTTCTACTTCAGGATTGAGAAACATCTACCTAACCTACTGCTAACTATCTCTCAGAGACATTAATGGCAGAAATTTCCTCTATAATCACATTGATCCCTCTCCTGGGCCGTCACCTCCTCTGGGCCCCACCCCTGGTACTTGTGGAAAAAGATATCCGAAGTCTCCTTCAAAAACAAAAAATCAGAAAAGCACCTAGTCCAGATGGCATGACCCACTCCTGCCTGAAAACCTGTTCTGCACAATTGGTCCCTATGTAGGTGAAGATTTCTTAGTCATCCAGGTAGAGCTGTCTAGAATTTTAGTCATGGCAATTGGACTTTTCTTTTTGTCTTAGAAATGTTTCATTGCTTCAGACTGAAGAAGCTACTTAGATAAGCAGGGAAGCATATCTAAGACAAAAAGAAAAGTCCAGTTGCCATGACTAAACCTCCAGACAATTGGCCCCTAACTTCACATAGATTTTCAGTTGATCACCGGAGATGTGCTGCATCCCTTTTTGCTTTAAATATTCTATCACCAATCTGGTTCCTAAGAAAGCCTCCATCAGTGGGCTGAATGACTACAGACCTATTGCTTTAATACTGAGGTCATAAAGACCTTTGAGTGGCTGCTCCTGGCCCATCTGAACATCATCACAGATCCACTGTTGGACCCTCTGCAGTTTGCCTATCAGGCAAACAGATCAAACGATGCTGTCAGTACGACACATCCATTATATCCTGC
>JANHZU010009700.1:23855-36234 GCA_032468055.1 Acrochordus granulatus | reverse complement strand
AATACTTATTTTCCACCATAGTTTGCAAATAGATTCTTTCCGAATCAGACAATGTGATTGTCTGGATTTGTTTTCATATTTCGTCTCTCATAGTTGAGGTATATCTGTGATGACAATTACAGGCCTCTCTCATCTTTTTAAGTGGGAAAACTTGCACAATTGGTGGCTGACTAAATACTTCCCCCCCCCACTGTACTTCATCCTCTATCTGTTTTCATATTTTCCTCCAGCTGCTTCTCTCATCTGATTCTCAAGCAGTTAGTCAAGCCTACTGCAATGGTGCCACTTGTAGGTTCCCACCATGAATGGCTGCAAATTGATCTTGAAATTTCTTAATCCTGGTTGGAAAGACTCCTGCTCCCTTTGAATGGTATCCTTGTCTTTCCTGCCTGGGTCTACAGATTTCTTTTAGGCTTGGCTGCTTTGCTATCGCAAGTTACAACACAGGCAAAATTCTGAGCAGGGCTATACTGTATATGTACACCTCCTGATTAATAACTTATATAGCTGTAGCATTTTAATCAGAATGGATTTCAAAAACAAAATAAAGTACAAAGATAGATGATAGATTTTACAACTCGTCATCTCAAAGTAGATGTTAGACAAATATGAACAAGATTATTGTTTTTGTTCCTAAGTGGGTTTTTTAAGTTTTAATTTTGATTAAGAATAATTATACAATAAGCTGATTATTTAACTTGTCACCTTGGAAGCAAAGAGGCTGAGAAACAGGAGCATTTCCTTATTGGTATTCCTTATATCTTGTTGGTAAAGATAAATTTAGCTAGGTTTAGAGATGGGTTTCAAAGCTTAGATTGCTTGAGCCTATTGCAAATCTCTAAAGAGTTTTCTTTTCAACCTGAAAATAAAAGAAGATAATAATCAACAGGTTGTCCCCCCACTCCAACACCTGGGTAACTACTGATTGAAATATAATGGAATCACATTGTATTTAAATTTAAATTAACACATCTGAGGCAAATAGCTGCTTAACTACCACACTACATCCAGTGGCATCCAACATCTTTATGGGTAACTGGTTCCATTATCAAACAGCTGTTATTGTTGGGTGTTTTTTTTCAAATGTTCTGTCTGAATCTAAGATTGAAATGATTTACTTGTTGTGTTGTCTAGAATAATAGAAGAAAATCCTTGTGTGCTGTTTTCCAGGCATTGATATCTCCATGAGGATGTTTCCATGAGGATATCTCATCCTCTTTGAATCTTCTCACATGTTGGATATGATAGGTCCTGAGTCTGATCCAGCAGGAATCAACTTATGTTCCCATGGTTAAAGCTTTCCAGAAGCACTTTGAAATCTCTTAAAAATATTGTTTGACCCTCAAATTGCAGCGGATTTCACTGTACAGTAGGATGCATTGAGCCTTCTGCTGTGTTTCACAGCCTTTTCTAATTGTATTTATGAAATTAACACCGAGTCAAACCTAAGCAATATGTGATTCTAGTTGGATGTGAATATATTCCAAAATACGTATGCTCATAAAGGTGAGAGGCTGCAAGCTAAAGCACTGCTTAATGTAGAGGATGAGGAGATTGCAGTTGAAATTCAGATACATTTTCTGGCTTATCAAACATAGCCGAGAATTGAAAAGAAAGGAAGAAAACAAAATAAAAAGAAAAAAAACAAAGAAAAAGAAGGGTGAGGTGAGGGAAAATTTATTTGGTGAGTTTCAGGCTGGAAGGAAATGAAATATTTCTGTAATAATTTGGTTTAAGAATCTATTTTTATGGCAGTGTTTGTAACAGAAACACTGGCAGAAAATAAATGTAAAATACTCTGCAGACCTTCTGGCCTTAGTTCTGTCCCTGCATTTCAGAATGAGGACAGCTGCCACCTGCAACGTTAAGGGGGAAATCATGGAATGTGAAACATAGTGAGGAATACAGGGAAATACATAGAAAAATGAACATGTTGTTCTTCTAAGAATTACTGAAACAAAACCAGCATAAATTGTGAATCTTGTTTTCAGAACATATTTATGGCCATTTCTTTTGTTTCTGGGCATACTTTCAATGTGCTTGCTTGCCTCTGCTTCCTCATAGCTTCCACAATTGTTTTAAAGAGATGTGCTGCATAAACATTTGATACGTCTTTAACTTTTTGCCCCTTTCGTTTAGAAGCTAGACTTCTTATTCTTTTCTCTTCCAGTTATCTTCTCATCCTTTTAGACTTTTTCTTAAAAATATAAACCTTGGTTTGTGAGCACCTTGATGCACGAGGTTTTCGCAAGATGAGCAAAAATGTTTAATAAAATTAATTTCAGTTGACGAGTGGCAACTTGCAAGACGAGCTGGCGGTTCTCCTCTCTCGCTGCATAAACAGTGTAAATTAAGTGAAAGGCGTTCAAGAGAAAGAGCTCCCGAGACTCATACTCCAGATTCTCCCTCCAGGCAGTCCCTTCCCCTTCCTCTCCTCCCTGTTGTCTCCCTCACACCAGCCAGGACTGTTCTCAAAGCGCATGCGTGCACACACACACCCTCATTGCCCGGCACCATCGAGCCCATCCCCTGCTGCCCATCTCTTCTTCCCTCATAGCACGGAAGCAGGTTAAGACAAGAAACATTTTTAAACCCCCAGGAAAGACCCCCGGAAAGACGTTGCTGAGGGAAAAGGGAAAAGGCCCTTTTGCCTCGAGTGACAGCAGCAGATCCTCCAAGCCAGCAGAGGGCACCAGACAGCAGTCGGCCTAGCAGCAGCCAAGGCCAGAACCTGCCTCAGAGCAGATCCGTGAGTGCTGGTTAATTTGCTCTATTTCTGCTTTATATTGTGTGTTAATCATTGTTACTTGTTTTAGATGTTAGGGACAATCATTTCTACATAAAATTCCACTGCAAATGATTTTTTGTGAAGATTTTTGAGGGCATGGAACAGATGGTCCGACTTTCCATTGTTTCCTATGGAAAATCTTGTTTCAGTTTAAGAGTATTTCAGACTAAGAACATTCTTCCAGAATGGATCAGGCTCGTAATCCAAGGTTCCACTGTACAGATTTAATTGGGAAAAGTTCCTTAAAGTTATGGAGATGGAAAAAGGACTCCAAGCTTTTGAGGATGTGAAGCTGTTGGAAGGATAAAATGGGGGAGTCCTTCCATTTCCCACCCATTTTGCTTCCATATGAGCTCACTGAAAAAATAAAAATCCACCAGAATGGGCTACAATTCTACTTTAATATTTTTAGTGTAAGATAAAATTGTGTGTGCACGCACACATGCACACGTCACCTTTTTAGTATTTCAGAAGTGGTTTGTTCTTGCCTTCTTTCTAAGGTTGAGAGTGACTGATCCAAATCATCCAGCTTGTTTATCACCAAGAAGACCAGAACCCATGGTTTCTAGCCAGGTATTTTAACCACTACATCACACTGGCTCTGCATAAGATAGAATTATATGGTTGATTAAATGCTTAGTCCTTGGCAGCTCCATATCTTGAGCAATGCATCCTATTCCTTTCTCTGTGTCATACTTACCCTTTGAATGGTACCAGCGCCAATCTCAAAAGTCTTTCTTGAATAGAAGTTCATGAAGTCCTTTTCTAAGCCTAGTAGGGATAACCTGAAGGGTATGTAGAGAGGTGGCTTATCACATACACAGTCAATGCAAAGTCAGAAGGGACAGCTAACATTATAAGAGGCAGATGGCGAAGGATCTCTTAGGGTGGGAATACTAAACTGAAACAAGTAAGATGAAATTGAACAAAAAGATTTTACCAATGGTTGCTCCCCTCCAAAAAAAAAAGTCAGAAATGTTCAAATATTTATTGAGAGGAAGCAGACTTGGATGCAGTCCATCCTAATGCTCTTAAGCTGCAGTCAATGGGCAACACATCTAAAAAAACCCAGAAACCAATGCCAATGATATGTTAGGCTGTACGAACAGAAGCATAGTGTTCAGATAATCAGACATAATGGTTTTGCTTCATTCTGTGACAAAGTGCAAAGTTAAACTCTGTCTCCAGTTCTACGCATTACATTTTAAGAAGGTCTGAACATTTCCACTGGATCAGTTTTTCAGGAAGACCAGCATTCTGTGCAATAGCCCGCGCACTACAAACAGGATATAAGGATGGCAGCCTTCTTCCACTCTCACTCCCTAGCAAAAGTGCTGCTAGAGGAAGCATGTACCCATGAAGGCCAGCAATCTTCTCCTCCATGAAATTGTCTGCAAGAGTTACTTTTTAAAACTGTATATTAGTGACCATCATCGTACCTGAAGGCAATAATTTGAAAATATTCTTGCCAGCTCTTCCATTTCTACATGGATTGAGAAAGTCACTTGGATAGGAGACGAAACATTTCCAATTACATTTACTGATAAAAGTCCAGTTGCCATTTTGAGAAAGTTTTGCATTTTTTGCAATTTGCTAACAATTCGCACTGTTAAATGTGAAGAAGTATTTTTGTCGTTGTCCTAATTTTTCACAAACTGAATTTCAATGATTAATCCCGTTATAATATGACCTTTTATCTCACCACTTCCATCTCTGTGATGATCCTTTTGACATGCAGTGACTGGAACTCTACACAATATTTCAAACATGGTTCCATGATACATGTAGATTATAACATTACGATAGTGACAGTTTTCTCAACCTCTTTCAATGTTCTCTTGCATGGAGCTGATCACTTTCTTATAGCTGTTGCATAGTGACTTTCTATTTTCTTTGTACGATTCTCCATGATGTCATGATTTCTTTTTTGTCAGACAAAGTCAGTACAGAACCACAAATGTGTATGTAACAATTAGATTTTTTTCCCAATATGCGCATCTTTATAGCTGCCTCAACTGAACTGCATTTTTCATTATAAAATGTATTAAGGAAGATCCTTTTTGGAGCTTTTCAAAATTCTTTTTTGATTTTACCTTCCTGAAGAATTTGGTGTTACTGGCAAATTCACCATTCAACTCAGTGTTCTGTACTAACTCCAGATAATTTAAAAATCAGGTACAAAGCATGGTCCCAGTACAGATCCTTAGGACCCCTCACTTCGTCTTTTATTATATAATCTACATGTATCATGGAACCATGTTTGAAATATAGTCACTATGCTTTCCATGTTCTCTTATGTCATAGCTGCTAGGCTTTCCAAGAACCTTTACTGAAGGTCTTTACTGTAAGGATTTTGAAATCTACACACAGTTTACCAGTAGTTTCTAATTTATGGTTTGAAGTCACTAGTGGGCTGCCTGGGTATGCAGATGATGCTCTATACTGGCACCATAATAGAACAGACTGTACTAATCCTGTAAAGTTAGTAAATTTCCTAAGGTTTAATATATTTTATAATACTATAAAATTTGGTATTTTGGTGGGAACTCAAAAGATTTCAACAGTGTTGATGATACTGCAAAGTTTCAGCCATTAAAAGAATAAATATAAAAAATCTGTACAACAGAAACAATCTTGGAAGTAATGTCTGTGTCATGATGCCCACAGATGCCTCATTAGTAATTCTGGGTGTATGTGATAGTTCTCAGAAGCTTTTACATATGATGTAGTGGTCCACAGAAAGAAAAAACATGCTGTATTTATCAAGTCAATCATATATACATGTTTGTGGACACACTAAACAATTCTAGGAAATTAGTGAAAAATTTATCCTTACAGAAGCCATGTTGGCAGTTCTTTAGCAAGTTTTTCTTTAATAAGCTTGATAATAGCTTTTTTAATACTTTTTACCACCTGCCACTGATGATGTTTTCCATCAAATCTTGGCAGTGTCAGCTTGAGACATTTTCCTTCTTGAGGCAACAACTATATATCACTTCTCCCATGCCATATGGAAAAGTCCACTGGACTGAACAAAGGTGAGGACAAAATCTTGTTTCCTGGGCACAGAGCAAGGCAATAGCACAGCCAGCTTTATCCAGCAGTACTTGCTGCTTTTTGGAATCCTCCACCCAAGGAGACAAGATTACTTTATCGGACTGCAACATATAAGATAGGATTACTTTGCCTGAAGAATTTATGATTAAGGGAAGACATGATAAAAGTCTCCAAATATTTGGATGACTTCTTGCAGATTGTGAAACATGCTTATTTTCTAGACTGCTCCAGAGGATAGGGCAGATAACAGCAGCTGGAAATGGAAAGAAAGCAAACTTTAGTAAACTAAGATATGTCCTAATAGTTCAAGCAGCATGTACATGGCATAACTTGCCTTAGAGTGGCAAATTCAATCCTCATGGAACTATGGAAGCTGAGGTTAAATTATCGTCCTCCTGGAATGCTGAAGTAGCATTATTTCTTGTACCGAATCAATCCTTGGACTACAGAGATGCAAATCTTGTTATATTCTAAAAAGGGTTGAGCTATGACTTGAACTTGAGAGAAAAGTTGTTTATCTATGTTATTAATTAATTAGGCCTTCCCAATTGTTGGTTTCCTCTTTTTCACTGCATCTTTTAAAATGTCTATTCAAATAATGTCAGACCTGGATAGAGACCACCAGAAAATCTCAGAGTAGAAAATTATTTGAAAAAAAATCCCATAAGGAAGCAGTGCCCAGGCACTATTCTGTTGTTGCTAAGAAGATCTCATAGATGTATTCATGAAGTTGCCAAGAGTCAGCTTAAACAGACTTTACCTTAATCTGTCCTGAACCAAAGTAAAGATGTTTGCTGCCATGCTTACTACTAAAAAAAAAAATATCTGGGTACTGCAATTCACAAATGTATCCTAGAAGCTGTGCTGTAATGAATTGGCAGTGTAGGTAAAAATAATACCTCCACTTTTATGCACACGTTTCCATGTTCAAAAAATAAGGGGTATCCCTTTGGTTTATCAAGCCAAACATGGGGAGGCAGCTGGATCTTAAAACACGGTGAATTAAATAAGAGGCAAAAAGCCTGTTAGAAAGCATTCTTGCTAGGACAGAAGCAGCAAATGGATGTTTATTCGTTAGTGAGCTGGTTTGCTTTCCTAACGGTGGTCCTCTGCCTGTTCTTGGATTTCATTTTTAAGGGAAAGACATTCCTTCCCCACCACATTCCACTCTTCCAAGGAATGCAATGAATGTGGATAAACGAAGAAAACCTTACTCATTCACCCAACTCAGCACAAAGAGAACAGAAAAAAAGAAAAATATAAAATAAAGGCCCGACGACAAAGCTTTGAGGCAGCCAGCAGTCGCTGCTGCTGCATAATAATAATAAGCAAGCAGGAGGGCAACACCCTCCAGTTGGGTCAGCAGCAGAGTGCGCGGGGCCGCTTCCTCCTCGGCGCGATCCTCGTTCAGCGACTCTTCCAGTCCTAAGGCTATTTCTCCCGAAGGCCTGGCGCAAATGCAGCGCCTCTCCGAGGCCCCCTCTTGCCCGCCCAGCCATCCATTCACCGGGGCGGGGTGAAGCCTCCGTTACCATCCTCCCACCGAGGGCTTTTTTCCGCTTCGGGTCCTGCAGCCACCCGGCAGGAGTCCGAGCGACCCGAGAGCAGCCGAAGGAAGCCTTGAACGAAGCTAACCTGCTGGAACCGAGAGGGGCTTCGGAAGACTCCGCTGAATCGGAGGGGCTGCAGGAAGGACGGAGCAAGCGGGGAGCCCTCGCCTCTCTTTATTCCACTTCCAATTCCAGGTACTGAGGAATTGGAAGTGGATTTAGTCCACTTCCAGGTATTGAGAGCGATCGTACTGACCCCCTTCGATTCGGCCTCGTTAAATTCACAGCTGGGCTTCCAAGCTTTTCCTTGCCCCCTCCCTTTCCCTTTCTTTTTTTTCTGCCTCTCTTCCAGGTCACGAACGCTTAACGCCATTCTCCTTATGCAAACGCGCACTGCGATGCTTTTGTGTTTCGCTAGCGAGCGACGTCAGGTTCGTTTCTTCCCTCTCCCTCCCCTCTCTCTTCCGTCGCTTGCCTCTTAATGCGTGTACCTCTGTTCCTCCATCTGCGCCGCTCCTCTCTTCTCGGATGGGTTCTGCTCCTCCTTTCCTTCGGGCTCCGCTCTTTTTGGGTCGTGGCCGCCCCCTGATGGCTTCCAAATGTATTACACTTCCAAAGCAACGGGAGGTAGCAGCGCGGAAGGTTCGGGCCTCGAAGGAATTACAATAGCCCTGGCTAGTTTGAACCGGGGCGGGTAAGCCCTGCCATCCAGATGTCATCTTAAAAAAGCAAATCTTGATTTTCTGCCATTGCGCCATATTCTAACAGAGGAAGGGAGGAGAAAGCCCATCCGGGAGAAGTTACTGAGTCCGCCAAGAATGAGAAAAGGTAGCACAAGGAGTCCTTCCACTTTCCCAAATGTCTTTTGGCAAACTGAAGACCATCTACCAGACTCTCCTGCACACTGCGAGCCTACAAATGCTGCTCTTGGCTCCTTGGAGAAAGTCTGAGAGAGAAGTAAAATGGACCTTATGGAGCAAATTGAACCTGCTTTGAACTGAGGTGGCTAGATTGATACCTGGGCTGATGGCCACTTCAGTAAACCAAGCTATTCTCTGGAGTTCTCTTTCATACATGAGGAAAAATACATTGACCAGTCTAAAGATTACAACTAAATATATATGTGAACTGCTCAGAACAATTTAAGTACCATGGATGTTAGCCATAATTATTAATATTAATCACAACAAAGCTGGTGAAGTATCAGATACTGATTTTAGGATCCATGATATGTGTATTATAAAACAAATGTCTATGATCAGCTGACCCCTTCTAATAAAAATGAAAACAAATGGATAATATATAAATCTGAAAAATACAATAAAGGCAATATTTAAGTGTCTAAATCCATTAACATGCAAAGCAAACAAAACAGATGAAGCAGCCCTTACCATGATGTTTGACAGATTTCTCTGCAGAAGATCAAGGAGGCAGAAAATGAAAGGTAATTTTAATTTGAATTACTGTGTGGTCTCTTCAGTGCCAAAGGTCACCTCCCTGATAGTCTTCTTTTCCTCCACTTTTATTCACTCTTTCCAGAGTCAAGGTTACTGGTGTCACCCTGGCACTGTGATTAAGCAAGGTACTAATTAAGTCAACAGAACTTTGCACATCACAAGAACCCATCTTCCTGAACCATTTTTCAAATGTAAAATCCAGTTCTTTCAACATAAGAATGGATCTGCCCATACCACTTTGTTGCACAATAAGCTATGTTGCCAAACTTTGCCACGTTGACCTACATTTGTTATTTATTTTGTTTCCTGCCTTTCTTCCAAGGCATTTATCCTGGATCATTGGCTTCTCAAATTACTGAAAAATTAAAAGAGGCACACTCAGTTAATTTGTAGGGCAAAGTTGTTAACATAATGCAGTCCAAATCAAGACGTGGGGTTCTCACAAGCAAATTGGATTCAATGGGAAAGGAACAATATGGTCAAAATGAAATAGAGTCAAAATGAAATAGAAGATTCCAGAAGTCAAACACAATGCCACAACCAAAGTTTGAAGAGCAAAGCAGGGCAGTCAAGGCAAAACAAAGGTCAAGGAATTAAATGCAACATGATTTGAAGCACATGAGAATAGGTTATAACAGAAAGATGTTCAGTACCTAATAGCATTTGAATGAAGCCTTAAATTTGTGTAATGTAAGCCTCTGTCCTACCATAGTTGGTGGCTATGAGTCCTTGACCTGGTGCATCAAGGGTACATGATGCTTACAACCATTCCTACTCATTCTTTCAACTTAACTTAAAAATGCATCCCTTTGTTATCCTATCTTTTAATGCTTATCCAAAGTCACTCAGGCATCTAAACTGAAGAACAGAATCTAAGGACGAAGGTACCTATGTATATTACAGTATGTGAAGTTATCACTTCAGCAGTATTGGGGCTTGAGTTTGAACTCTCTGTAATCAGTCCTGTCTAGAAGCCCTTTGTATTCATCAGTCAAGGAGGAATTATGGGTGAGAACCATGACAAAATTTCAGGCAATGGTCTCTTCCCTCAGAATGTATCCTTTACAACTATCCTATAAGGTAAAGTAGCTGAGACATAACTCCAAGCTTAATATAACCAAGTGACAGTCATCTTTTTTGTACCTTCTGCCAGGACTCTCTTGGCTATCAAGGAAAAATACTGCAGAATTCTATTTTCCAGAACACAAATCTTCAGACAAGTAGCAAAACTGTGAAGTTATGATGAAAGAATTTCAACTACTGATCTGGATCAAATGTGACCTCTAGAGCAAGATTCACACTTCTTGTCCAATTATCTTGTGCCCATTGTAAGTAAAGAACTACAAGTGACTTTCTTTTGAGCAGGAATAAGTTTTCATCTGACCCTTAGTTTTGATAACAGCCCAATAAGTATATCAGGTTGTTTAGTTCTGACCATATTAGAACTATATTTCACACTAATGCTAATTCAGCATTCTAACCACAATAATACTCCAAGCCATATCTATTAATATGGCACAAGCAGTTAAGAAGCTGGGCTTGTTGGCTGGAAGGTCAGCAGCTTGAGTTTGAGACTTGAGAACCGCCGTGCTCCCATTGTCTGCCTAGCTCTTGCCAATTTAGCAGTTCAAACGCATGTAACAATGCAAGTAGATAAATAGGTACCACTTTTGGTGAGAAAGGTAATAGCATCCCTGTGCTTTGGAGTATAGTCATGCTGGCCACATGACCATGGAAGTGTCTTTGGATATGCTAGCTTTTCAGCTAGGAAATAGAGATGATCATCACCCCCCCCCAAGAGTCAGCCACAACTGGCAGGGAAAACCTTTTAACGTTTATATCTATTAATAGATAGGTGATAGGATAGTTTCCAGGTGCTATTTATAAATTCCCAATTGACACTTGCTTAATTAAAAGATTGTGCCACATGAATATCCATTTTAATCATCCAGGTATTAATTTTAAAAGATTCCATCAGAAGGACAGCAAGGTGAAGGTATGCTTCTACCAAAGTGTCACTAAGGGAAAACTAGCACTAAGGTCAACAAAAATGGATACATATACTCCTATACTTTGAACTACTCATTAAAGGGATTTAGTCATAAGAATAATCAGAAGTATTACTTACTTGCACTTAACCATCTGCCATCATGAATAGTTTTATTTTACTGAATAAATAAGTTGCCAGATCAAGCTATTCTAATACATTACTACATTAGGAAATTCCACATTGGCCTCTGTCTGACTTCCTGGAGATGGCACTCCCAAAAGGACCAGGGTGAAGACAAATGCAGACCCATGCACACAAATTGTGGATTAATATTAAATATTTTCTTTCAAAATAAATGTTTTTCCCAAACTACCAGTATTCAGTTTCAACTCAATTTTATTTATTATAGACTTTAGGCAGCAAATGAAACAACCCATCTAATAAAGCACTCCAGCTATAAATTAATTAATCCCACATCTGTATACCCTCTCTTTTTTTTACATGCATCACTTCCTATTTCAGCAATCCTTGGCATGATCACTGAGTGAGAAAGAACAAAAATGAGATCCCGTCATCACTGCCAGAAACGTATTACAACAGTACCTTTTCTTACAATTGAAAGTCAATTTTTCAGGAGTGAAAGCAAGCTCTGGCACTTCCACACTGGGTTTTTGTGCCAGTTCACAATCAACTCCAGACCTGTCCACTCTCATATCATCAGTTGATTCCAAGTGGCTGAGTTGATTTATTATTGGTTGTCTACACTGTATTTGAAATTGCAGTCAAGCTGATCTTTTCGCTTGAGATATTTCGGCTCTGCAAACTTGTAGGTGGTCCATATTTTTCCCACTCATAAGAACTTTTGCTTCATCCTGGTTCCTTCCTCTCCTGCCCCCTCCCCCCTAGCATTGTTTTCATTGTTTCGAATTGGCAGAAGTGAAGATGTCCATGAGTCAACTTTACATAATTTGAGAAACTCTGAAAAATTGAAACATGGAATTCTGTCAAAGGCATGTGATATAGGAGAAGCAATGCCTTTTGTGACATAGGAGTAAGAAAAATATAATGGCTTAGCTGGCCTTAAAACATGAGATTTTTGAAATTTCACTCAATTTACTTGACATACTTTACAGGCAATCCAAGATGCCACACTGAATTTCATAATGAAAAGTATCTATGTGCCTTTGAATCATTGTTGACTCCTGGCAACTGCCTGGACTCATCCTTGCTCTTTTCTTGGCAGAGAGAAAATTGTTTCCAGAAGTGGTTTGCCCTTGCCTTTTGCCTAGAACTGAGAGACTGGCCCAAGGTCACCTTCATGCCGCAGGCAGGACTAGAACTCACATTCTCCTGCTCTCTACCTAACCATTACACCAAACTGGCTTTTTCGTAATGAAATATGGGGAAGCAAAACAAAAAGTTTTGTGAATTGTGTGGTGAGATCTTATAACATATTTCATAGAAGAGCTGCATGTCCGCCAAGCCCTCAGAACCTGTGGATATCCCAACTGGGCCTTCTCCAAATCCCAAAGGACAA
>JANHZU010009698.1:12017-26607 GCA_032468055.1 Acrochordus granulatus | reverse complement strand
GCTGCCGTGGATGACATGAAACTCCCTTGGAATAAAATTTCTGCGATTCTCACAGATGGCGCACCGTCCATGACTGGCGAACGAAGTGGATTAGCAACACTAATAAGTAACAAAGTAAGTGAAGAAGGGGGTAAAGCTGTAAAACTCCATTGTATCATTCATCAGCAAGTTCTGTGTGCCAAACATCTCCAATACGAACATGTTATAAAACCGGTGATAAAAGCTATTAACTGTATCCGCTCCAGAGCGCTATGCCACCGTCAGTTTCAACAGTTTCTATCCGAGATGCATGCAGAATATGGAGATGTTGTCTATCACACTGACGTGCGATGGCTCAGTCGAGGTTCTGCACTGTCGCGCTTCTATTCTCTTAGGCAGCAAATCGGTGAGTTTTTGGAAGAAAAGGGACAACCTATGCGAGAACTAAGTGACCCTGTGTGGCTGGCCGATTTGGGTTTTCTAGTTGACATAACAAAGCACCTTAATGTCCTCAACACCAGTCTCCAGGGACCAGACGCAGTCATAAGCCAACTATATTCACACATCAAAGCCTTTGGAACCAAGCTACAACTGTTTGAAAGACACCTGTCTCAGACCCAACCCAATACTGCACACTTTTCAGCGCTGCAAGAAATCATATCCAGATTCCCACAGAGCAATGTCAGTGCGCAAACGAGGAAGTACGCATCAGATATTTCATCTCTGGCTGAAGAGTTCAGACAACGCTTTCGGGATTTTGCAGCTATCGAGAAGGAGATCGCTTTTTTTCCCTCACCTTTCTCCGTGGACACAGATGATGTTCCAGACCATTTGCAGCTGGAGCTCATTGAGCTGCAGTGTGACGCCGAGAGCCGCAGTCGGCACCAGCAGCTCTCTCTCGCCAACTTTTACCGACAGCTGGATAAGGGCAGGTTTCGAGAGATTCGAGCGTTTGCTAAGAAAATGCTGAGCTTGTTTGGGTCGACGTATTTGTGTGAGAAGACATTCTCAGTTATGAACTTAAATAAGAGCCGCGTGAGGACACGGCTAACGGACTCTCACCTGCGAGACATCTTGCGCATCAGTACCACTGCCTTTGAGCCAGACCCGGCCTTTGTGCTGCAGTCCAGATCTCAGTATCACCCTTCACATTAATGCAGGCAAGTTATTTGTCATTTACAATAAGTAATAATAAAAATCTCTGAATTAATTTTGTTTTGTTAGGATCAAAATCAGTCATAAATTCAGACAAGTTGTCAGTTTTCACTCCAGAATAAACTTTTAAAAGTTCAGTCAACATTTATATTTACTGATATGTCATATTTCAAATGAACCCTGCACTTGTGGATATTATTACTTGCTCATTTCCCTGTTATTCAAAACTTCTGTGAACATTGAACTGCCATGGTGATATTTCATGTTTCAAATGTAATTTGCACTCAAGATTACAATTTTTTTTAGAAAAATAGTTAAGTGAATATTCAACTGCATGTGATATGTAATGTTTCAAATAATCCAAAAGACATGCTTAAGATTGTTGAAATTAAAAAAAGCAAATGTGAAAGACAGAATATCTTGCTAAATTTTTTTTAAATATATTGCTGTTCTATGTCAAGAATGTCAGCCTAGGTTGGCCCCCCACATTTTTACCACACCAAATCTGGTCCCCTTTGCAAAAAGTTTGGACACCCCTGAAGTAACAGGAACTCACCCCATTACATGGCAGTACTTGGGTCTTGAACTGACGAGCTGTTGACTTTCCAGCGTAGTGCTTAACAACTGGGCCACCAGTTTAGAATGTTGGGGAACAGGCAAAATATGAGGCACCATTGTAGTTTCCTGGTACAAACTTGTGCTGCATTATGTTACTGAGCAGAATATGTCAAGTTCCCAAAATCCTAAGATTGTTTTAACTTAAATTAATTTTAATAAAATGATTAAGATTTTCAGGGCATCCAGATGTATAATCTTTTGAGAACTGCAACATGGCAATTATATAGATCCATTAATCTATACTTCATACTTAGAAAACAATAGAAAAATTGATTTATATCCAGCCTTTTCTCCCTAAAACAACATAAAATGATGCATGGTTGAGAGTATACATACCAAATATGCAATGCCATGTTACTAGTGAATAAATTGAATGGAATTCAGTAGAATTTTCTTCCCTATCAGCTCAATACTGAATCTTTCAGTCTTCATTTTTATTTCATATTTTGTTATCAGCCTTTAAATATTATAGAATGGGAATCATCAGGAGCAAAGATATTTCAGGGAATGTACTACATTCTTCATAAGATATCTGATTGTGTTCAGGTACAGTTATATATGTGTATACAGGAGTTGGGATATAAATTAATCATGCAGTACTGATCCAGTTGATTTTAATAGATCAGTTTTATGTAAAGTGAAATCAGCATCCTAATTCTGGCTCTAAATCTTCATTTTTAACAAAGAATTTATTTATTTATTCAATTTATTTGCCACCGAACTCTCAGAGTGATTCTGGGCAGCTTACAATAAAAACACATAAAACTGTACCCACAACATAATAAATAGATGCAGAATAAAACGTAAAAAATTAAAAGAAGAGCAAAATGGCAGGATAAAGTGGAGCCATCAATCACATAACCACCTCACTAGTGACGTACAGCTACCTGGCCCCCAAGCCAGCCTGCATAGCCAAGTTTTTAGGCCCTTCTGGAAGACCAGAAGGTGGGTGCCACCCTCACCACAGGCAGAATGATGTTCCAAATGGCAGGCACCATGGCAGAAAAGGTCTGTCTTCTGGACTCCATCAGTTGAAATTCTTTGGCTGACAGAATCTGAAGCATGCCCTTACTGCTGGCATGGGTGAGGTTGGCTAAGCCCATTGGGGTGAGATAACTTGGACGCATGCCATGTAGCACTTTATAGATGATAACCTAAACCTTGAATTGCACTTGGAAACAAACTGGCAACCAATGCAGCTTATGGTGGTGTCACTTGGATTACTCCTGGGACCCCAGGAACTGTCCACACAGCTGCATTTTGTACCAGTTGTAGTTTCCAAATGCTTTTCAAGAATAGCCCCATGTAGAACGCATTGCAGTAGTCTAGTTGTGAGATGACTAGGGCATGAGTGACCAAATGCAGGGACTTCTGATCCAAGTATAGGTGTAACTGACACACAACATGAAGTTGTGCAAAAGCTTCCATAGCCATGGCTGACACCTGCTCATTGAACAGAAGTTGTGAGTCTAAGAGGACCCAAGGGGACCCCAATTACACACTGGGTCTGTTTGGGGCAGTGCCATCCCATCCAGCACTAACAATATTAAGACCTTGGAACTAGAGATCCCACACGCCCACAGCCACTTGGTCTTATTAGGGTTCAGTCAAAGTCTGTTGTCCCCCATCCAGGTCCTCACAGCCTCCAGGCATTGTGAAAGGGTAGTCCCAGCCACACTTGGATCATCAAGGATGGAGATGTAAAGTTGTGTATCAACATACTCTCATTCTCTATCAACACTGATTGGAACTGGCCATAAATGAAGGAGCTGGACAAGTGCAAAACTATGCCACCCAGCCCCAACTCTTATAGCCAGCCTAAAAGGATACCATTGTTGAGAGTGTCAAAGGCTGCTGAGAGGCCAAGTAGAGCAAGGATGGATGCACTATCCTCATCCCACTCTCTCCAGAATCCATGAGTGTGAACAAGGCCATTTCTGTCCCATAGCCAGGCTTGAACCCAGACTGATACGTGTCCAGATAATCTGTTTCATCCAGGATCCTCAGCAACCTTACAACCACCTATATAAAAAAGGGAAGGTGGAAGACTGGATGGAAATTGTCCAGACAGGTGGGGTTGAACAATGGCTTTTTAAGAAGGGGACACACCAGGGCTTCTTTAAAGGTCCCCAGGAATGTGTCCGCCAGTGAGGAATTAATCACTGCTGACACCCACCTGGAAGTCACCGTCCTGGAGGTTTTCACCAACCAGCAGGGACAAGGATATAATTGACAAGAAGATGGCCTGACAGCATCGAGGACCCTGTACACTTCCTCAGGTCCAACAGAATCAAACCATTCTCAGATAACTGGGTAAGACCCCTGCCCGGGCATTTCTTTTAACCCTGCCTCAGGCATAGAATCCAACTGAGAGTAGATTTTGTTCATCAGATGTTCCACAAATTCCTTAGCTCAGCCATGCAGATGATTCTCTGCATACCCCTGTCCAAGGAGAGACTGGGTAATCCTGAATAGAGCTGCTGGGTGACACTCTGCAGACACAATAAGAGTGGAGAAGTAGCATTGCTTTGCCACTCTTACCACTTCAAGATAAGCCTTAATAGTGGCTCTGACCTGTGTTTGGTTGGATTCGCTTCTCGTTTTTCTCCAA
The DNA here is from genome assembly GCA_032468055.1 of Acrochordus granulatus. Taxonomy (NCBI): domain Eukaryota; kingdom Metazoa; phylum Chordata; class Lepidosauria; order Squamata; family Acrochordidae; genus Acrochordus; species Acrochordus granulatus. Next base: position 22,244 of record JANHZU010009698.1, on the reverse strand, counting down.
CAACACTCCAGGTGTCTCTTGGCCCTTTTCAAAACCTGCAAATCCTTGGTGAACCATGGGAAGTAACTGATCTAGGCATGGAAGGTCAAGAGAGGCTGTATGGATGCAATCCTGTCTAAAGCCATGGCCACCCTTTGATTCCAGGCGGTAGCCAGGCCTCAGCAGGACTGTGCAACAAAGTATCTGGGATATCCCCCAGTTCCCTTTGGAATCCATCTAGGTCCATCAGTCGCTGGGGTGGACCATTCAAATTGGTCTCACCTCCCTGCAGAGGCGGGTAGCTCGGAGTATCTCATTGCTACCAGGGCATGGTCTGACCATGACAAAGAGGATATAGACACATCCCCCACCAGATCATGTTGCCATTGCTCTGACACAAAGTTCATATCAGGCATGTGACCACTGCCTCGTGTTCAGTCTTGGATGACTTGGGACAGGCCCATGGCTGCCATGGTGGACATGAACACCTGAGCTGCCTCTGAGGTCAAGCCCAAGACCATGGGGAACTCTGTCGCCAGTCCTGAGATGGTCTCAAGCAGAGATCTTGCTATGCGGCAGGGAGGCTGGTACAGTAGCAACAATCTCAACTGATCCTGCAAGCCCAATCTCAGAAACAGGGTCTCACAAGCAGGAATATCTGGAGTAAGGCCTCTGAAAGCTACAAGAGTCTCCCGAATAACAATTGCTACACTTCCTCCCCTGCCATGGAATCTTGGCTGGTGCCAAACCCTAAACCCAGCTGGATACATCTCCAATAGGGGCACCTCCCTTCCAGTATCAGTCAAGTCTCAGTGATGCATGCCAGGTCTGCTTGCTCCTCCCTAATCAGATCACAAATAAGGGGAGCCTTATTATTTACAGACCTGGCATTCAGCAGCAGCAGCTGGACCTCAGGGCCTCTGAACATCTGCTGTCCAGGCACTGGGAGTGAGCTCAGAGAGCCAAAACATACCACTGATAATAAACATTGGGGATGCCTTCCCCTGAAATGGCCTGCCCTCTACTTTCTGTAACAACCTTGGCCTGTCATCACTGAAATAGTCCCAACTTCCTTAACTCCCCTGAAGCGACTCTCCTTCCCCTTCTCTGGTCTTCCAGCTCTAGGGGCAAAAATCTCTACCGTTCCCTAACCCAGAACCCCCACAAACACAAGTGCTGCTACATACATCCAGGAGGCAAGATTGGCGAAAGGAAGTCAACCATGGCACGTTAGCTTTCACTCTCAGCACCAGCGGAATTTTCCCCCTGACCAGTCCTCTCCCACACATCCAAACACCCCCCAAGTTAGCTACTCTTATTAATCAACCATGGGGGATACAGTCCCCCAACTCTCACTCAGTAATGGGTTTCCAGCCACCCCCAGTCAGACCAACCCAACAATGCCAGGAGAACCCCACTCTCCCTCAACAACGTTCTGGCTTAGCCCACAGTCTCGGGTTCAGCAGCTGCTGGATGCCCAGACAGTTATTTCAATGGGCTAAGTGTATTTGATGGGTAGCTCAAACTACTGCTGGCCGCCTCCAAGCAACAGGTTACAGTGGCACCAGAGGTATGAGGAGTCTCAATGAGCTCAGTGGATGGGATAAATGCCACTACCATCACCGCTGCTGTTGGAAAAACACTTTTGCCATCAACACTGCCATTGTTGCCTCTGGGGAAGTAGAAGGTACTGGAACTGATGAATGGTTGCCATGATGGGCCTAGGGGCCTGGCAAACACAGGACCCCTGACAAATTCAGTGAATGGCAGCTCTGTTTCCAGATGCTTACCACCAAATGGTTGACTCCTCCAACTCCAGTTTTATACCCCTTGGCACCAAACTGCCAAATCGTTAATTCCTTTGGCACCTGGCACTAAAAGGCAGCTTCCTCCGGTTGAAGCTCCACTCCCCCAGGTCGCCCCAACATCAATTTTTCAGGTTCTCTCTCCTCCGTTGCTGAATAATTTGTGGCTAAACAACTGCTCCTGTTGCTCACTGCTCACTGCCAAATAGCTAGCTGCTGGTCAGCTGATGCCTCTAAGCACAAAGAGTTTTGTCAGGGCCACCTCAAAAGACAGGATTTTACGTGGGGAGCATAGAAAAGAAAGCCCTCCTCTACCGCAATTAGCTTCTCCTTGATGGCCACCAAACAACTTACTGCCAAACTCAACTCGCTCTTGCTGCTGCCGCCATTCCAGTGATTCCTCCGCCACGCACAGCTGACCACCCACAAATGGCCGGTGCCGAGATCCGAAGGCTGCACCAAGGCCTCTTCCCAGAGTAAAACGCTGAAGGGGGGAGAGGGAAAAAGAGTCCCGCAGCCACCCATAGTCTCTCTCCTCGCTCACCAGGCTCACCAAGCACCACAGCACCCATGGAGACATTGTTGGAGCGGGAGGGTGCACACAGCCCCAAAACACAAGGCTTCGCTGACTGCAGAGAGCTGTGGGACTTTGACTGCTCCTGTCTGCCATCTTTCCTATTAAATGCCTTCTTATGTATATTTTGTCTGTTGTATATTTTATTGCATCACTTGTACAACTGGGATTCTGGTTATTTGCTTGAAAGCAATCAAGCATTATAAATCTTACAAATAATCATTTCATTGGCAATATGGTATTTACAAATCAGAAAAAAAGCTCCTTTAGAGGAAGGTCTCAAGACCAAATCACAGAAATCTAAACAGGTGTACTTAAAATATCATTACTTTTCTTTAATCTTCTTTAAACCGTTCTGTTTACTGTACAACAGAAACTATTGGCAAAAGTATCCTTTTGTTATAAAATCTTCTCTTGATTTCATTTTTTCAATCTCCTTGCAAATATCAACAAAAAAAAGAGAGAAATCTTGAGAGAATTCTCATACATCACAATAAATTAACCATTTATGTTTACTCACCATTTCTCATTTACAAAATACTTCTTGCACTGAAAGCCAGAGAAGTGTTTTTGAGCTGAATCTAAGTTTATATTTATTCCATGCTCTAAGACTAGCCCACCTGACAATGATTTTAAAGTCTATATTTACCTTAACTTTATCATACCTTATATATCCATGCCACCCAAATATCAAATCATGATCTTCTTAATTCAGTAATCTATTTTTTAACAACACCCACTCTTTCATTCAAACCAAACAGCAGTCAGAAAAATGTAGTTTCAAATCTGTCTTCCAGGGACCAGCTATTAATGGTATCTTAAATCTGCCTTCCAGTAATTCCCCCCCCCAAAAAAAAGATGGTTCGGTTTTTCTCCCTTATCCTGGGTATCAAGGAGATACCCAAGGAGGTAAGTGACATCATATATGTCATCATGTCATTGGAAAAATGGCAGACCTTGTGTTATTTGACATGACCTCATCAGGTATCATTGTGGCTTTTACAGGATGCCTGTATATTCCCATGGTGCTTGAGAAAGTATTTTACAATTTTTCTTATGGGGTTTCTGAGCTTACTTTATTGTTGGAGGTGTTCTTGAAATTTTCTTTTCCAAATTTTCCCATCAATCCTGGAACATTTCCTGTCTGACCATACATCTGAATGTAAAAAATCCCAGTGACAGGATTCCTTCCTGATGTCTTCTCTGGGGATTTAATTGTAATGTGGGAGATAAGAGAGACTGCTGGTCACTAGAAGGCTTACTGCAGAATAAAAGTCAGAATAATCACAAACATCACTTGACTATCCCATAACTATACTCCACTGATGAGAATTTAATTCATTTTTTATGCTTTGAAATAAACTTCAAAAACAAGTTCACTTTCATGAAACTGAGAATTAGAATAAGATTAAACTGGATTTTTTTCCTGCATGATATTAGAGAGCATTCCATAACCTGGACACTGCAGATGAGGAGCTCCTCTTTTGTGTCTCTACCTAATAGACAATCCCAAACAAAACACAAAGGTAAGCCCTAGGTAGATCTTAAAAGTCATGGAGGTGTACCACATTGCAGTCTATTCAGAAATAAATACCATCAACGTTCCTGTTATTTTTTTTACCAGTTAATTATATATACATTACAGCTTTCATTATATGGGAAGAGTCCTACTGGCCAACAAAAGCATCTGCCTGCTAAAAAAACTGCAGAGATTTTGAATGTAATATGGGATGGTGGTTGTAGGACAGAAGGAAGAAACTCTGCCCTCTAATACTTAAAAATTGATGGCAAGGGAGAATAATTCATTGCCAGAATAAAAGCAGAAACAGTAAGAGACATTGAATTTTAAATCCATCTAAAATTCTGGTAAACACTTTGTTAACCAAACATATTAAAAAAAAGTATGCAAGCTTTAGGTTTTCCTGAATCTCTTATTGGATAAAGTATTATAATTGATTTTACATATAACACAAGATTTGTTTTGCAGATTTTCTGGGATTGAGCTGAAAACTCGAGCCAAGCAACATCTTCTCTTCTCGCAAACAAATACACTAGTCAAAATGTTAATGTGCTCCATCACCTCTTAATTTATTAGGAATTCCTGTAAAATAAATTAAGTATAGTATGTCAGTCTCCTCCACAATGCTCAGAATTTCCATCAAATTTGAAATTACAGTTTGGAAAGTCTGGCTTAAATATAACTAAAGACTAATACCATTTTTCTTTACCAGTGACAAATTAGTCATAGTTTTACTTGTTTTTTGAAGTCCTCCTCCACTAGTGTATGGCTTTTCCCTTATCCTTTTCCGACATACTTTGCTTCTGGGTTTAAGTGGACAGTTAATTTGCCAACGAGAACACACCATCTATGTAGATAGTTTGTTTAATTTTAGTAGATGTAGCTGGGCTGAAGAGTGACTCGAAGTTCTCTTTAAATACAAAAGAGTTGTTTTCAATGATTCAGAGGGGAGGAAAAGGTTTTGGGGTATGCTGCCTTTGTCATTGCTTCAGCGATATTAGGCATTGCCAAGACATTGATCCAGAATACCAAATCTCCATATGTATTTACTTTGAATGTAAATGGGTAGATGAATGAAAGAGAAAATTCTAAGTGTTTATTTTATTTTTTGGATATGGATGTATCCTATCATGTAATGACAAGATAAAAGGCTCATCTTGCTACAACAGAATTTGCAAATGTTTATAATCCAGACACTATATCTTGACCTGCAAATCTCCTAAAGGTGTCAAAGTGCCCCATGCCTCTATTTTCAAGATACTAGATAAGAAATGGCACTGTTCTGTAGTAATCTAAGGTCAACTGTGTCACCTGAGTAATCTGGTGCTGTATATTCAGCTGAGAAATTTGGTGCCGTAGCCTTGTGGGTCTGTGCCATTATCTTTGCTAGATAGAATGAAAAGCATCAACTGATTCAGAAAGTAATTTATGCATCAAAAAATTAAACAAAGGGAAAAAGCGAGAGCCTACTCAGCTCTTTTGGAAGTGGGAGAACTCCAAAGAGAGCCAAGTCCAAATAACACAGACTGTTAAAACTGGCCAAGCCAAACAAGTCACAATTAGAGCTAGAGTTTCCTCAAACTCTCCTTTACAACTTTATGAATCTTAAGGGGCTAAGTTAAACCATAATTGTCTTTTGTTTCTTTTGGCCAATTATAAACACTGGCTCACATTTCCTCTCTCTCCAGATTTATTTTTTTTACCAGTCTCATATATTTTAATCAGCTGAGTTATGCACAATTTTCAAATATGCCCATCATGTATTTTTAATAGATGAACACTAAAGAGTTTTTTTAAAGCTCCAACCAGTTGATATTTATCAAGGCATGAGCAATGTTTAGATATTTGTCTTTTTCTGAAAAACACCAGGATTTTTATATGAATTTGGAATACCTATCAAAACAGCCTCAATTCTTCAGATGTTCAGTTGAAAACCTGGTAAAGAGAGTGTTCAGCTAATGTGACCCAGACTGAATTGATTTTAAAAACAATGATGTATAAAATCCAAGAAAATCAGAGCATTATGAAATCAAATTAGTAAAGTGCAATTGTGCTTTAATAAATAATAAATAGTGATCAACCATAATGTTTTTATCAGTAACATGTAGATATTTATGTACTATAATATATATTGTAAATACTGTAATATAAACCAAACTGTAATAGTCTTTTCATGACCAGTATGCAAGAGGAATATTAAAAATGCAGTTGAAGTTCTTGGGGTGTTATAAAGGACCACAATAAAAAATCAGTCAGATTTTGAATTTTTCCAGTAGGATGTTAAATATCAATTTTTTGTTAAGTACAAAATATTAAAGTTTGCAAAGTTACATCCATGTTATATTAAACCAGAGTTTATTCTCAAATATGGGAATTTGCCACCATAAATACAAGACAATGGGGAAAGAACCATGAGTGGTCAAACACCATTAATAATTTCATGACCTTATTATCAGAGTAAGCTTTGTGTTCTCTACTGACTTTTAGTATATCAGAGAGATGCAAAATGTTCATTTCCTTGAAAAAGCTAACTTTCGAGAAATAATCTTACTGAGAGAAAATTTTAAAAAGTCATTGTATTATGCCTCCTGGTTTTATGAATCACTCATTTAATTAAAAGTACCTTTGTACCACCCATCATAATAATAATTCTGGTGGTATACAGAAAGATTACAGCAAAACCCAAAACCAAAAAGAAAAAGTTAAATAAATTTTGCTGCTCATTGGACAATAACTTTCAAATACCAAATATGTAAAAATTTGTGAAATACCATGGTGAAGTAACTAGCAAAACCATGTTTTCAAGCTGAGAATTTTTAGAAATGGGAGAACTATTTTAAAAAAGATGTCTGGAGGTTGAGTTATGGCAACTGGATTTCTTTTTTTTTTCTTTGGGGTTAGGAACATTTCACTGCTTATCCAAGCAGCTTCTTCAGTCAGCTTCTTTAAAAAGAAGCAACGTGTTTTAAAAGAAAAACCTTGTTATGCAGCTCATATTTTAATCCTTTTTTTTACTACACACATAGTATGTTATACCTATTTAAATGACAGGTTGTAATTAATGTTTTGCAGGATAGTCTAAGGGAAAACAGTTAAACAAAAGTCTTCAGTTAAATAACAATTAGCCCTCGTTAGGAAACTTTCCATTGGCTGGTAAATTGTTTTAATCTTACTTCCAAAGACCATGATTTACAGCAACCAAGACGAAAACCACTCCTGTGAATATGTGTAAATTAGATGTCTGTCTGTGTATAATAAAAAGAGACAGGAATAATGAGCAGTTAAATGTTCTGCAATATGCAAATATAAGCATAACATTTCTTTCTCACTATTGGTTGTGTTTCAATTGATCTTGTTAATAAGATTCAATCCTTTTCCTGTTACGTACCTCTGGGGAAGATGACCTGAGACATTTTAGAAATACTCTACAGTAATAGTATTAGCTCACATAAATATACACTGGGAATTCTCCAGGCTCACCAATCTCTTGAAATTGTATTCTGTAATGGAGGAGATTTATCTTTATATGCCTGCTACATACAAAATGCACAAGGATGCAAAAAATATCATTGGATGGTTTTTCTTTCAACCTTCTGTAATATGGATTATAAATACAGAGTGAGTTGCAATAGCTCTGTAGTTAACAACATGAGATTTGTTGCAAGATTGAAATATGGCCTGAATCACTTTGTGGTTTTGCAGAAGTTTGCACCAAGGATGACACTTGTATGTTTCATAACCTTCATATTTGAAGGATGATGGGTAATTTAGCATGTGTAGCTTTTATATTCAGGTCTTTAAATCAAGGGTGGATGGCACCCACATGTTCCCTAGCAAAGACACAGCTGCTTTAAGGAGTTGGGTACAGGTGTTGTGTATCCCCTGCATGCTCTAAAACGCCCTCTGGCCTTTGAATCTGCAGTACTGAACAACACTTGTCTATGTAAAATAAACAGGAATAGTATACTTTACTTACAGCTTTCTTATCTGTATGCATATATGAATATGTGGCAACACACAGGTAGTTCTCATATAGTGACCACACTTGGAACCGGCAAGTTTACTGTTCAGCAAAACAGTTGCTATGTGAAACCGCGACTATACTGATGATCTTCCACTTTCCTTTGCTTTACAAACTTGCAAAAATTGTAAATGCAAAAATTTGTCATAAGGTTACTTTTTCATTACTCTGATAACCGCAGTTACTATCTGAGGTAGTCACTAAACAAGGATAGGTGGTTCTTGTTAAGGTGGGCCAAACAATCTGTTTTCTGAGCTTTCGTTTTACTCATAGATTAAATTAAAAAAAATAAATTTACTCTAGAGCCGTCAATGAGTCACACTCCTGCTTTGATACTTGAAAGAAAAAAACTTGTCCCAATGAGCATGTAATTCAGTATGCATTTCTGTAGATATTTGGTCACTAAATATGTCTTTTAAAATGTATTTAGACTTAAACTACAAATGTACAATTACTGTGTACTTTGAGTGAAAAAGCGTATCAGAAAAATGAGCCAAGTTGGAAGTCTGAAACATAACCTCAGGCTATTTCCTTAGTGTCAATTATACTACAATATATTCTATAATTAATATACCCTTGTTTTGCTGTTATATCTATTTATCTGCCCATCATTTGAAATGGCTGAGTGATACTACAAGTTACTGGAAATTACTAGTGAGGAAATGCCTTAACAGAAGTGGCTACCAATGGGAAGCCACTATGCCCCACAGCTCCAGAGCAAATGCTGTGAAACTGTTGTCATGTTTTCTCTGGAGTAGCAATGGAGCTGATTTAAGTTAAGAAATTAATTAGCCTGGCTTTCCAAACCTGCACTTTGGAGGATGCAGACTCAAAACAACTCAACCCTTGCATGTCCTACAGCCCCCAACCCTCAGTTCGTTCATTGTAAAAAGTGCAATTCCTTTAAAGCAAACATACATTCTGTGCACTTACTGGTTGCCTTCTTACTGTTTTGAATGGAGGAATACCTTCAAGGAATCAGAGACATTGGATAGGAATTGGCTATATATATATATCATGTTAAATTTTAAAGCAGTCTATATAATGTAATATTCTCTCTCAAGCTGTGTAGAGAGCATTCCTTTGGATGATAGGTTGCCAAAATAAGCTGCATCGGAAGTGCTTGTGGAAGATAAGGATTAGTTTCCAGAGAAACACAAAGGTACAAATTACATTTTGGTTCCTGTAAAAATCCTAATACATGATCTTTCACGTTTGCATTTCAGATGGGAATGTATTTTCTGCTAAGATATCCTTACTACCTTTGTCGATGTTTTGACAGTAGAAAAAGAATAGGCTGTATAAACAGTTGTGCTAAGGCACTAAAATACTTATAAATTTTGGAAACAAGATAGGTCAGTCTTGTTTCCAAATTGCAGTTCTGTTCATTTCTCAAAATCAGTCCATTTATACTACAAAATAAAACCGTCTGAAAATTTTATGAAGCCTGTGTGTTTTTACTTTCTATTAAAGCTGAAATGAAGTGTTTAAGACCTCCTTGTTAGGCAGTGGAAAACAATTTTTAAATGATAAATTAAGTTGTGCAGGTTACAGAATTTGCTTGGTGTATCTTAGTGTGGCAGGATTGGCTTGTGATTATAGGTTAATTTGGGCATTAAAAGCTTTCTTATATTTTCTTCTCACCTCCCCCTACACAATTTATTTCCTATTCTAACATTGTTACTATCTGTTGCTGTTCGCTATAGCATTACATTCTTTTCTCAAATTGAAAAGTTAACATTTTCAGTTCAGCATGTACAATATTTCATATTTAATTACTTTTTCATTTTTGTACCAGTTTGTATTGCGTATGTATTCTGTATACACAGAGACATGTACACACTGCCTCCTCATATTTCTCTTGCGTATTTTATTTTCTTGAATTTGGGATTTATTTTCTTATTCTGCTTATGTAAATTATTTATGCATCTGTGCTTTCCAGATTGATTTTGTTATCATCTGTGAGTTACCATTGATTGTTTGCTTCATGAGAAAGAATGTGATATCAAAGATGTATGTTGAAAGCAACTGGTAATGTTATATTTCTCGAGCTGATAAACCAATTACCAGAGCAGTCACATGCGGCAGAATTTCTGCTAGGCTAAAGTATTTTAGATTATAAGTAGAATAACTTCTCTTAAACTTATAACTTCTTAGACATATAACTTCTCTTACCACTTTGGTGGGAGCTGGCCGGTTACGGCGGGAACGGGGTGAATCAAAAGCCGAGCGGCAAGTCGGAAGCAGATGACCCTCCTGCTGGGGGCGGAGCAGGAACTGTGGAGATGCCCAGATGCCTCATCACCAGCCAGCGGGGGGGGGGGGGGTT
>JANHZU010009698.1:1443-11917 GCA_032468055.1 Acrochordus granulatus | reverse complement strand
CCCAGATGCCTCATCACCAGCCAGCGGGGGGGGGGGGTTAGTCACACAACAAAATTGTATAATACTAATCTATGTAAGCCGCCAGGAGTCTTTGGAAACCGGCGGCATAGAAATGTGTGTAATAAATAAATAAATAAAATAAACAATCTGGCTGTTCATTCTGGTTAAAAAAGTATTATTTCAGGCATCTAGGTGATATTTTGTCCTTGACAGGAGTGGTTCCACTGTTAACATCTAACGTTTTATTATATATCACCCGGAGAGCTTTGACTATTGAGTAGTTTAAAAATTTTAATAAATGAAATGTTAGATGAGGGAAACAACCATCCCAGATGGCTGACTTAGTAGCAAATGCATGTATTAATTCTCTTGTTTCACTAAGTCACGTAATGTTTCCAACTTTCTGCAGATGCAGTAGAGAATGCTGGACCATCATCAGTGTTAAGGGATAGTCCAGGCAGCTACTATCTGTGATATGGGGAAGGAGAAACTTGCCTTGAATTCTTCCATACATGGAGGGCTTTAATATATATAAAAGTTTAAATATGCAACTAGTGATATCTTAAGCAGAGTTCATTGTACAGTGGAACATCTGATTGCAAGCACCTTGGTTCATGAGGTTTTTGCAAGTTGAGCAAAAATTTTTAATAAAATTTAAGTTGGTTAACAAGCAAAAACTCACTAGACGAGCACCACGCGATGAGTTCACATGGGAAATCTCACAACAGAGCCAATGGTTCTTTTCTCTCGCTGTGTAAAAAGTGTAAATTAAGAGAAAGTCATTCAAGAGAAAGAACTCCCGAGGCTCAGATTCCAGATTCTCCTTCCAGGCAATAGCATGCCCCTCCTCTCTTCCCTCTTGTCTCCCTCATGCCAGCCAGGACTCTTTTCCAAGTGAGGGAAGATTTACCCTCCATCTTCCCTGTCACTGTCTCTCTCTCACATACACAAATACCTCCTCGCACAGCACCATCCAGCCTGTTCCCATCCTCCGCATATCTTCTCCCCTCTCATAGCATGGAGGCAGGTTATGATCAGTAACATTTCCAAACCACCAGGAAAGATCCCTGGAAAGGCATTGCCAAGGGAAAAGGCTCCCAATCCAACAGGGCCGCTTAGACAGTGACAGCCGAGCAGCAGCCGATGGCCAGAATCTGCCTCGAAGCAGATCCATAAATGCTGGCTCATTTGTTCTATTTTTGCTTTATATTGTGTGTTAATCATTGCTACTTGTTTCAGATATTAGGGACAATCATTTCTACATAAAATTCCATTGAAATTATTTTTTATGAATATTTTTTGGGGCATGGAACGGACTTTCCATTGTTTCCTATGGGAAACCTCACTTTAGTTTTAGAGAGATTCGGATTAAGGGCAGTCTTCCGGAATGAATTATGCTCGCAATTGGAGGTTCCACTGTATTTGCAGATGACATGGGTGAACTGGCATCAAGCCAATGCAGAAGAAGTTAGTTCAATAATGTCAATATTTTGTTAACATTTTTTTTCTTCCTCGCTTTTTCCCTGTAAGTGCAATTGACTTTGGATCAATTGAATGTTGACGCATTGTTGTGACAGGAATTGGCAGATCAGCTTGTCCCCAGAGGCTGACAACCTGGGCTGAGAGAGAGTGACTGGCCCATAGTCATCCAGTCAGCTTTCATGGCTCAGGCAGAACTAGAACTTAGTCTTCTGGTTTCTAACCTAGAGCTTAACCACTAGACCAAACTGACTCTCAAATGTGTAAAACAGTTTACATATACTCCTCCTGTTGCCTAATTTGAACAGTACTCTTTTTGTTAGTCTCTCCTCTCATAGGGTTTAACTACTTAAATGGCTAATTCCTCTTCTCTTCATCCCAGTTTCTTCTCTCTGCAGTTTTTGCTCTTAGTAAAAGCAAAGAAAATCTTTGACCAGGAATTTAACAATTACATCTCACTTTTCAGGATGCAAGAATTGATTTTAATTTACACCTTTTTACTTCTGCTTGTTGGCACATCAATTGTGGTTAAGGTCAGGGTGTCAAGCTAGCTTAAGCAATTGCTACTAGTATCCTAGTACATTCTTATGAGAGCCACCAAAATTATGCTAGAATGCAAGATTATTTTTTCTTCTCCAAGAATGCCAATAAACTTGAAAAATCTGTGATATAATCTACTGTAAGTAGTTATAGTAGTTCTGGAACTGTGGGCCATATTAAGAAGATGACTATAAAAATGATATACTCTTCATCCGGGAAGAGATTATAAATATATTGGTATTGTTCATGATTATATTACATGCTGATGATGTGGATTTCAATCCCTGCCACCTGCAGAAAACAATCCTGGATAACGGAAGATGTGAAAAAATTCTGACTGAATCTCTCAGGTGCAATTGCCAATTAAGTGTTGATCAGAGGACACCTTTGGTGTTTAAAGATCATGTCATATGAAATTTCAAAATGACTACCATGTGAGAGGGCTTACCCTTTTATAAAATAATGACAGTGAGTCACAAAATATGTATATCACTGCATGTGAGGATGCTCTTCACCATCACATCTGTCTCTTCACTATCACAGCTCTCTCTTCTAGGAGTAGCTACATAGCAGTCACTATTTTGTATTTTGTTAGATTGCCTATGGAGGCTATCTAAGTCCCAAAGGCATTCTTAAAAAAGCAGTATATTCTGGAGGCTGAAGCTTTATCTTGCAGCAGGCTAGCTTCCTGATTAATTTATATTTTATTAACATATCTATTTTAATATAATAGACACTACTGAGTTTGTCAGACTGTTTAACTTCAAATAAGACTGCTTTCTGTTATATTTTGTATTCCGTCTACCAAGGATTTTGATCACCTGTTCACAACAACACTGTGAAATAAATGCAATTACAAGCTCCATGTATATGAGCTAATATATCCTAGTAAACTTAAGGACTGAGGGAAGTTTCTCCATCTGAGTCCAACTACATCCAGCATATCACTTCAGCACATACCTTATGTCTTTTGGTCCATTTCTGGAGGCCACTTTCAGAAAGTGTTTAATTTAGCTTAGTTTCTGCATTGTGTGTGATTATGTGATTGTTCAATTGCTGCCAATACAAATGTTTATCCATCTAGTTGTCTGTAAATTAGTGCTCACTCAAAAGCACTGTTATGTCCCAAGTAGCAGAAACAACTTTGCAGGAAAGGCTGGTGGATCAGGGTGGGAAAGATACTGGGATGCCCTATGCTTTACCAGGTTCCTCTTCCATATTGACATGTTCAGGAGATTTGAATCCTAGGTTACAAACTGACTAGCCTCGCTCTTGTGTAAATATGCCTGACCATACAGAAATGAGCAATGTGTGAGTAGGGTATAAGTACTTCTACACGCAGTTAATAGCTAAGATAACTTCTGCAGATAACTTGGCATGCAAGTGCAAACACAATGCTCAACTGACTTCTGCCTGCTTTTCATGCTGATAGCTTGGCACTTAAGTATATATACCCAATTCTAGTACCTTCATTTGAGGGCAAATAGTCTGCAGCTATATAAGTACCAGTCTGTTTTCAAATCAGTTTAGAAAAAAATGCATCAATTTCAGTAGCATAGAAAGTTACCTTATGCTGAGTCAGTTTGTTGCTCTATCTAGCCTTATATTGTCAACATGGCTGGCAGCCGCTGTTCAAGATTTAACCAGAAATTTTTATAGCCTGAAGCATTCATAGCCTGAAATAATGATAGGAACTGAATCTTGGATTTTCTACATTCAAATTTCCTTCCTTCGTGGTATATCCTAGTGATGGATGCTGTTCAGATAACTTTTTACGAATCCACACACCAATAATCGTCCTTGCTTTCTTTTTCACCAAGAATAAATACGTTTACATTGTTTATCAGAGCAGTTCAGTTTGATCCATGTTTTTGCAGGTCAAAATTATGAGTGCGTGATCTGCTGTTATTCTGAAATAACTCCAGGACATTTTTTACTGAATCAAAATTAATTCATTTTATTTTTTATTGATTTGCATCCCAATTCGTAAGTCCTTGTACAAAGGACAGTTTGTAAATGCAGATGTGATTGATGGACAGATACATTTATATTCATGAGAGCTGAGCAGGTTAGAGTTATTGCATGTTGTCAGTAATAATCAGAAAATAAGGGATTAATCAGAAGATGTGTAAATAACCAAAGCCTTTAACCTGATCATATCACTGCTGTTGAGTTAAGGGGGAAATGTTTTGCTTATGGATAATGGAGTTTTTATCCTAATAGTTATTCTTCAGTTTCTTACCTATAATATTGGTATTGTGAATATAACTGAGCAACAAAACAGGTAATTTGTTGGGCTACTTGCTACATTTGTTATTTCTCTTTACTTACTTAGTCAGTTTTCATGAACTACAGTAGAAAACTTTTCAGTAACAAATGGACACAACTGGAGTTGATTTGGATCTCTAATTTGTCATCAGTTTGGGATGGAAGGTACTTATTTTAAAAAAAAATATTAAAAATTTTAATAAACATTGTAAAACTAATATGAACTAAACTTGAAACGTTCAGAGGGTGCAGAAAAAAAACGTTCAGAGGGTGCAGAAAAAAGAAAAATCAGAGAAAAGGCAACAAAAACAATTATAAAGTAGCCTCCAACCTTCATCACACTGAGCATAAACTACTATAGTAATTTTTCATCCTCTTTTAAAGTTACAAACAAAAAAACCTCTTCTTCCCAGAGCCGAACCTTTATCTATACAATACAGAAATTGTCTTCTTTTCAGTCCTGGTTCAGCAAAAAAACCCATTAGAGTTATCAGAAATATCAAACAGTCTATCCCTGATCAAATTGTCTGACTTTATTTTCCTTCTTTTTGTTCTTCAGAATTGAGCTTTAAATCATTCCAATGGCATCTTTCATCAATCTTTGGTATTCAAGAGGAATCTTCAAAGCTATCACCAGCCTATTTTGTAAATCCCATAAAGACGCATCATCCAGGATTACTTTTCACAGCTGTTCCATGGCCAGATCTTTTTTTCCCCTTAAAGAGGCATCCAAATTTTCTTGCCACAGTTGTTCCATGGCCAGATCCTTTTCTTGATTTGTCTTTTGTATTCCTATTTTGATAATCTCAATTTTATTATCTTTCATGCCTTCAAATCTCTAATGTCTCCATCAAGTAATATTTTAAGTTTTCATCATCATCTTCTAAAAGTTTATCCACTGAAATCTATATCCTTTCTGAGGTATCAGTTATTAATTTCTCAGGCCAGTTTTCAAAAAAACATTTTTAAAATAGAAAAAGTTATAGGTGGGTTAGACACTTTAACTCTTTTCTGCCTGGTCCTTTACTTTCCTCTAGTGTCTTTTTGTAACCTTCATCAAGCCTCATTTCCTAACATGGGTTTAGTTCCATTTCAGGTTTTTCTTGCAAGCATATTATTTAATTATATCAGACCTGGCAATTTACACCCCGCAGGCTGAATCTGGCTCTTTGACTCTCCTTATTCAGCCCATGGGCTGCAGCAGATGGTGTCAGGTGGCAGCAGGATGGCACAGGTGAAGGGGGTGGTGGTGGTGGGATGGAACAGTGGCTGGAAGGTGCAAGTGGCTGTGGCAGGAAGGTGCAGGTGGTGGTGGGTGGCAGCAGGATGGCACAGATGATGGGGAGGAGCTGGGGATGGTGGCGGGCATTTGCAGCACAAATGGAGTGGCACAGTCAGTGGGAGGGGCTACCATTGGTGGGCTCTGTGAGCCCATGAATGGAAACTCCTCTCACCTTGGCCCTCCACAAATGTCCCAGTTTCCTATGTGTCCCTTTGGGAAAATTGCCCACCCCTGCATCTTATAGCAAAAATAACCAATATTTCAAAACTTTCTGTTCTCCCAATCCAGTTAAAACTTTATTAAAATCCTTTTTTGTTTTTTGTCATTTGTATATTAAATTCTTAAGTTTCTGTTTAAAATTTCTTAAGTTTTAAAATTTAAATTTCTTAAATTCAAAAAAGAAGGTAAAATTCACCAGTTGTCAAATTAAGCTTGCTGTTTTGAAGGTCTCTAATACCCATAAAGTGGTTAAATTGAACATTTCTGAATGTGATTAGAAAATGAGTTCAGCTGGTTTAGTGTCCTTAATGGCTCTGACACTGCTGAAAGCAAAAATGTCCCTTTTGGCTCCTGGCATTCAAACTTGCCAGATACCACTCTTTTACAGACTCCTTGAAAAGAGCTGCCATTGAGAATAGTGGTGGATGATCTCCTTTTCTCTCCTTCTTTGGAGAGATTTGAAGAACCTGTCTACTTGCCAGTTTTTCATTCTTCACAGTAGTCACCATCTCCACTCATCCATGGAGATATTTTCAGTTAGCCATGACTCACGCTGGAAGCTGAAAGTACTTATTTTTTCAGGTGGTTTCATAGAGTCTGCTCAAAAGGTACCTCTAGACAACTGTCATTTTATGTTTGTAAGATGCTCCAAATACTGTGTCATTAAAGGATGTATTTAATACTGAGAATAAATTTAATTGAATAGCATTTTATACTTACTAGGAAAATTTGCTTTGGGTGGCATTTGATTATTGTAATGGAGTTCTATAGAGGTACTTCTGTCTGGACTTGTTTAGTGAGTAGTATATTAAATTCTGTAAACAATCTTTTCTCTCTTTCTCTACAATGATCAATAATAAGAGAAATGAATTCTACACATAATTAGATTCTCTCTTTTTAATTATTATTTCAGATATTCTAGAGCAGAAATATGAAACCTGAAAGCTAAGGGGCATGCATAGCTTCCCTGCATCTCATTTGCATTCTTCCTTAGCACCATAAGACTTCACTACTGAATTTTGGCAAAATAGTTGCTTCATTTTTGTCAGCCCTGTACCCCAATATTGAATTTGCTAGCTTGCAGGCAAATTTTGATTTGTTTTGAGGACAGGGATGGCAGAAAGGAAGTCTCCTGGTTC
Organism: Acrochordus granulatus; assembly: GCA_032468055.1. Classification (NCBI taxonomy): domain Eukaryota; kingdom Metazoa; phylum Chordata; class Lepidosauria; order Squamata; family Acrochordidae; genus Acrochordus; species Acrochordus granulatus. The sequence goes on along the minus strand of JANHZU010009698.1, from coordinate 4,990 downwards.
CAAAGGATGGTCATCCTTTGTCATATTGTCACACTTGGACTAATGCAACATATTCTACATGGGACTGCCTTTAATGTCCTTTCAGAAGCTTCAGGTGATCCATAATGTAGTGGACATGAATTATTTGCATTTGGCAATAAGAGCACCTTGCGTTTCTGCTGCAGTCCTTGCATTAGTCTTCCATGGGTATCCAAGTGCAATTTAAAGTATTGGTGTTGATCTATAAAGCCTTTTATTGGTTGGTACCAAGTTACAATACCTTCATGACTACATTTGTTCACTAGAATTGATCTGATCAATCTTGCAGGAAAAGCAGCTAGCAGTTCTCCACTTTCAGGAGATGTGGGGAGTTGAATCTTGAAGGTCCTGCTTCTCTGTTAGCAGTGCTGGCCCTCTGAAATGGAATGCAACCCACTTGAAAATGGGTTAGCTACTTTCAAGTCATGGTTTCTAGCTTGACTCAGTTTCATGGTTTCTAGCTTGGTGCCTTAACCACTAGACCAAACTTGCTTTCTTCTTTCTGCTGTATCTGAAACAGCATTTTCTTATGAAAAATCCCAAGAAATGTTATGGGGAGATTATCACAATTCCTCTCCTAGTATCTGTCATTTGAGGCACCTAATGGCAAGAGTCATACGTGTCAATCACAGTCCTTCTGTTTAAAGAACTGCTGGGCTTGTTGGCCAGAAGGTTGGTGGCATGAAATCGACACCCAAGAGTTGCCATGTGATGGGATGAGTTCCCATTGTCTGTCTAGCTCCTGACAACCTAGAAGTTTAAAATCATGTAAAAATGTAAATAGATGAATAGGCACCTGCTTGATACATAGGTAACAGCGTCCATGCGTAGTCATGCCAGCCACATGACCACAGGTCTTTGGACAGTGCTGACTCTTCAGCAAAGAAACAGAGATGAGTACCTCCCCCTAGAGTCAACCACAACTGTCAGGGGAAACCTTTACCTTAATTCCGCTCCAATTGCATGTACCCATAATACTGGGTTTCCCAAAATATTATCTGGAGATAGCCATCCCTGAACAAATAAGTTGCTGCTAAATGCTGCAGGTGTCACCTTGCATCTGAGATTTTAAGACAACAAGCAGTCTTTTGTTCCTTTTTCTTAAAACATGAGGGATAGCTATAGCCCAGATCTGTCTCTCATCTAGGCTGACTGTTGAGGATTACTGACAGTAAGCAGAGAGGAGAACGAAAGAGAAATCTGACAGTCTTTATATATGCAAAGCTGGAGATTCATGTTGATTGATATTCAATAAAAAAAGTAAATCAAGTCCAAATTTTGTGGTATTACCTACTGATTGGAAGAAAGGAAAATCTGTAAAATACAAAATAATCCCATTAAAAGAAATGAATAAACAGTTGGCTGCCAATTGATCTCAAAATAATGGCTTCTTACGTATAAGCAGGATATAATAATTATATTATTAAACAGTAAGAAAAATGGGATATGAATGGGCACAAAATGTTTTGTAAGTTTTGTTTTAAAATTTACAAAAAAATATTTTAAAATTTACATCTTCCACGGTATAGCTGGAGTATTGATGGGGGATTTTAAAAAAATCAAAGTGACAGTTGTGACTATGCAATCAAACCATGTCTCTTTTTTTATGTGTATTGCACACACAACTTGTGCAAAAATTCCAGAGTCGCAACTGCTGTCTTGACTTGTTGACTCTCTCCAGTACCTCTGAATGCAGGTCCATATTGGGGAGAAGCTGAAACTAAGTGTTCTGTGTAATTGTCCTAGCTGCTTGGGACAGGCAACTTCGGGACCCCTGCTTATGCTCCTGAGTTTTAAAACAAAGTTGGGATAGACGTTCTGAATTTCTGTTATTAAAATTAATGTTTTCCCTAAAATGTTATTTTTTTTTTCAGATGATACTGATTTTGGTTAAAGATGTTATGTTTAAACAGTGGCAAAAAATATATCTCCAAATTTATATGGCAAGGCAAGAAACCAGGAATAAGATTTAAATTGTTGCAAGATGCAAAAGAAAGAGGTGGTTTAGGATTAGCATATTTCAGATTGTATTATGATGCTTTTGGTTGAAAGAATGGATTACTTTACAAACACAAGACTTTTGGAATTGAATGGATTAGGATTGTTAACTGAAGGGTGGTTTAAACAGTGTATAACAGAGTATGATGGAAAGGAAAAGTATAATATGGATAATAATGGAATAAGTTAGTTCTAACTTCCTTTTGTTTATTATGGAATAAGCATGGTTATATTAATTAGATTTCTGTTAAGATTATAATGTATAAAGGGAACGTGCTTTTTTCTTTTTTGATTTGATTAGAGAAGAGATGTCCATACAGGGTTAAGTTGGGAATACTGTATTAGAGGGTTATCTATTAATGTTGTTATAACATTATATATGTGTGTGTGTGTACGTGTGTGCATGTATGTGTGCGCGCATGCATGTGCATGATTTTATTATATTTTATATATATTATTTAGCATATGGCATCTACAGAGGTCACACAATCACTGATATACAGCGCTAATTATAGACATCTATACAACACAAATATACATTTAAATAAAACATCAACAGTTACATATATATAAAATATGTGATCAATATAGTAAATGAGATAAAATATTAACTTAGGGTAAAACCATGATAAAATCTCCAGCATATGGCACCATACAGTCACAGTGGGATAGATGCATAATTCGATATTCAAAGAAGCTTGCTATCTAATGGTTTCTGGTGTGGCTGCAATGAGGTCACCTCAGGTACCTTGAAATTTCCTGAAGGGACATTCTTGTCCTATGCGTGTTACTGTTTTTTCCAATGCACTGCAGTCACATTGTGGGCTCTTGGCCATGCCCCACCTAAAGAGCTTTGCCTTAGTTCTGGCATAGCATGTCCTAATTCTATTCAGTTGACTCCATATTTTTCGGGGTAAGTGCATTCCTGGGAGTGGTTTTGTTGGGTCTGCATAATGTGCTTATGGTTATTAAAGATTGCCCACTCTGATTGCCTCTTGTCTAGATCATAAGACTGTGGCAGGGTATCTCAAATTGGCTTCCTGGACTTAAGCCTGATGTGAAGTAAAAAGTCAAATATTTTATGTATCAGTAGATCTCTAGGAGTTGATGCCTGTTTATCTTATTCCACTCTCAGACTGTCTATTGTTGTCACCTGAAATCAGGAGGGGTGATGTTAGAAAGAATAGGAAGCCATGAAAGTGGTGTGGATTTGAGGATTCCGGATATTATTCTCATTGTGTCATTAAAGTGAACATCAATCTTGTTGGTATGATAACTTCTTCCCCATACAGGTGTACAGTATTCGGCAATGGAATATACTAATTATTGTGCCACTATGCACAATGTTTTTGCTTGTGTTCCCCAGTCTGTTCCTGCAATTTTCCTAATCAGGTTGTTCCTTGTTTTCAAGGTTTGACTAATCACTTTGACATGTTTGCCAAATGTAAGTGATTATTTGAGGTTTATTCTGAGATATGTTGGGTGGCAATTGTGTTTTCTCCTCATTCCACAGAAAGGTATGTTTAACTCT
>JANHZU010009697.1:8538-38502 GCA_032468055.1 Acrochordus granulatus | reverse complement strand
ACATTTTCTCATTCTAGCAGCAGGCATATTAAAGTCTACAATAAATTACATTCCATCCCCATTTTGAATACTCTTCTTTAAAGCTCTTCACTTTATCTCCATTTAATCTATTTGCTTTTTGGCAATGGGACGTTCTAATGGCTTGCTATATCCTGATTTCTCTTTTGTATGGATGTTATTGATTTGTTAAACCCAGTATTTGCGTGACATGCAAATCTTTGTTGTAGGCTAAATGGCAATAGCAAATTTAGGAGTTGGGATGGTGATATGCACAGCCCAATAAAATGCTACCAAAGCTTAGCATGCTGTACAACTATACCCAGAATTTGCATTATTGTGATTATTTTGCATTATTGTGATTCTAAATGTTAGGAGAATAAAAGTTAATCCACCCATAAAAAGTCACAGTGATATTAAAATAACACATCATGACATCATCTCACCAGTGTCACAATTATGTCCTTGTGTCATATTGCTCATTATGACATTATGCCAACATTGCCATCTGATCCCTTGCTGATACAGATAGTCCTTGAGTTATGAGAGCAATTGAAAATGGGAATTCCATCATTGTCATGGCCCAATACTGAGAAGATGACTCTGAATGTGAAGAAACTGCTCCAACATAACCTGTGGAATATCAGTCTGAGGACCCACAAAGCCAAGAATCACATGAGGCTGATCAAACACAGGCACCCATGAACAGCTGGAGCAGTCCGATAATGATGATATAAGGTCTCCCCTGCATCCAGAGAGTAGAGGAGAGCATAGTAAAAGCATTCTGTGAGGCTCCCTACAAACAAGGGACTACATCTCTTGATGAAAAACTGATAGCTGCAACCTGATTTAGGAGATAGTCCTGATCCATGATTCTTTGTTGGAATCAGCTGTCTGATCTCTGGCTTATGTGTGAATTCTGCTTGGACTGGCTGACAACCCTGACATAGGAAATTTGATCGCATGACCAGAGCTCACTGCAATGAAATAAAAAGCCAATCGTGTGATGACTAGAATTCTGAAGATCTGCTTTAGTTGCCTTCATTCAGTACCTTCATAACTTTGAACGGTTACTGAACACATGGTGGTAACCTAAAGACTACCTGTAACTTTGTCATTCCTGATGTAAAATACACATCATGCTAAGCCAGGTTTTTTAAATTGTGTTCTTTTAATAAGCCAAAACTGGCTGTACCCACACAACTATGTTAGATCATAACATTTACTTTATGAATTACAATGGCTGGTTTCACACAAAATTCACTCTGTGGCAACTATAATTTGTGAATCCAGACATATCTAAATCATGCCACTACGTTTCATAGAACACCTATGCCAGGTTTTACAAAATTCTTAATAAATCTCTGCATGAACACAATGCTGCCCTTTCAAGAATCCAAGTTAGATGTCTACATGAGATTGGAAAAGGAGCTGAGGGATGCAGAATATACTACTAAAGTAGAACTGTAGAAATTATTTTTTCCTTTACAGAAGAAGAATGGTACAATCTAAATGGAATTAAAGAACCTGGTGCCCTTGGACTGGCTTAACTTGTATCAATACCCAACAGATAAAATCTGTAACTAATGCATTGCAGTGCACTTGTTGATGGGCTATTTGAAGGTTATTTTATTACATAGGTTGTTTTGTTACATATGTTACATAGGATGTAACATAAGTCTTTGTCCAAGTCAAACTTAAGCATGACATATGTTAGAAAGAGATGGTCAGAGTCACCTAACTTTAGCTTCAGAATCTGTTCTCAGTGCCAGAGTCTATCCTTTGAGCATCTACAAAAGCTCATTTCCTTGTTGTCTGAGGATGAGTCAGAGGTTGACTGAGAATCTTCATTGACATATTCCTCATTGTTGATTAATCTTAGCTAAAATAGTAGCACATCCATTTTGCATTCAAAATCTCCCAGGTTCAATCCCTAGCTTCCTCAATGAAAGATGATAAACTTTATTGGAGATCTACTTCTAGTCAGTAAAACAATCATGAATTAGACTGACAAGTGGGCCTTCACATATTTTAGAAGTAAACACATTGATTCTATGTATAGTATATTAATTCCACATGTGCTCAAACATTAAGCCAGAAGCTAACATCTTGGGGAAAAGAAATGCTAACTTCTTGACCTACTGATTTAACTATGCTAAAACTAAAAGAAGTTGGAAACTCTTCAAAACTTTTAAAACAGCACATTTTAGCAGTCTAATCTGAAAGCTATGGATACTTGGGCTTATCTCTGTAAGAGATTATATCTTGCAAACTAAAGTTAGTTAATGGTATATAGGGGTCCAGAAATCATATGATCCTCCAGCTATAGTGCTGATCCACTGTAGTTTGTTTTATCTGAACTGAACTTCAGATATTCTTCCAGTCCTCTAGTATTAGCAATCATCTCATCAGAACCTTCTCGCCTCAAATGATTAGGCTGAGAAAAGTATAGTTCTCATGACCCCATCATTTGGTGACATCTCATCTAATCCCAAGTCAAACAAGCTATTTCTTATTTTGTTTAATTTCACAACTGAGCAACATGCAGTAATAGGAAGAGGAAGGAGTATTAGATATGCTTGCCAGCTTGAGTTATTTATAAAAATAATAAAGGTGCGATAAAAAATAAAATTCAGACACTAAGAAATGCAGTGGTAAGGTAGAGCCACTGAAATGAACAGTCATCTCTCAGCACTATATCAGAATACCTGGGTAGAAACTAAGCTATTGACCTCTAGTGCCTCCAGTCCCTAAATAATAAAGCATATCCAGATAGCAGATCCAGAAAGTAACTCCAGTAAATGTTATAAAAAGATGCCAAGAAGTCCAAGAGATTATCAGTCTCACCTTTCTTATCCCTGTCCTGGCATAAATCATCTAAGAGTAACCAAATAATTTTTATATTAAAATTACATTGAAATGGATGCAGATGATCTCCAAATACAGTATTGTTATTGTTAATTCTTGTGATAATCTCAATTATTGGAAATAATGGGGAAAGAGGTGTGCTGCAAATGTAATATATTTAATTAGCTTTTAGGATACCATTACAAACTAATATTCAGCCCTAACATAATGTCCTCCAATATTGATAAATTTGTTTCAAGAATTTCCAAACAGTAGACAAGGTAGCTATGGATTCTAAGAGTTGCAATCCAGATACCAATGAGCAGCATCAAAATGAGCAAGCCTGTTTTGTAATGCAATTCCAAATACTATCACTCAACCAATAAATATTCTGAAAACTCTACTGCTAACATTTGGAGATTTGCATAAGTTAATTAATATTTACTAAATACTTTACAGAATCTAATACAAAGGCTACTTTAGACTTTGGGAATATTATTTCCTAATATTTAAAAATAATTCTACTCTTCGAATCAAAAACCAAGAATTCATTTATTGAAACATGGTTTTTCACTCTTCAAATATTTCCATGATGTGTGTTTAAAAACAAAGACTACATATTAGTCAAGAGAGATAACTGATAACTTATATTACTTTCCTTTCAAATCAACTAATTTTTCCCACCTACTTTTCTTCTCTTGTATTTAGCTTCATCAAATTGGGATTGCCTAATGTAATTTTTCCCAGGTAAGTGGATGGAGACTAGCAGACCTGTTTCAATTGGGCAATAGCTGTATTTCCTTTATGCTTGCTCATTAAAATTATCCTGTAATTAAATTTCATACAATTCCATCGAATTCTGAGAGTAAACCAGTTCTTCCTCTAAATAAGGCACTTCATCTCAAACCTTCTGGATATATCCCTTCTAAACTTATTCTGATCGCCCACTATTTAATAGGTGATTGTGCAGAGATTGATAGAAGTCACATGTATCAAATTAAACTAAGATAATTTTATAATTACCTACTCCATGTTTTCTCAGACCAACATGTAGCAGAAATCAAGAAATGTCTTTTGTATTTCAGGTGGCATAATATATCTCAAGAGTAAGTATATAACTGGCTGTATAAACTGGTTCTATACTTGAATGAGGCACATTGTAAGCCAAACTTTCCCAAGTGATGACCTTCAGACATATTGGGACTACAGCTTTCGGACCTCCAAGTTAACATGGCCAAAAGTGAGAATTCTGGGAGATACAGTCCAAACACAGCTGGAAGGTACCTGACAGGGAAAAAAATGTTATTAATAATTAAGTGGAATTAAAAATATATCTTTATATGTTAAACAAAAGCATAGAGACAAACAGTATTAAGTAGTATTAATATCATTGCTATAATTATTATAAACTACATAAAAGTAATCACATGGATCAGGGAAGAGTTCAAAGTTCAGAGCCAGGAACATAAAACTGCAGATGTAATCACTAACATTCCTATCACATCCAAACCAAGGGAAAAGATAGCAGTTGATTCGAAAAGTCTCGAGAATTGCTCCCAGAAGATAAATAATATTGGACTAAGCAGTTAATCAGACCTGATTATAAAATAATTTCCTGTATTCCATTGTATCAATTGGATAAATTAAAGATATTATCCAATAATTAGTTTTACAAGGAACAAATTTATTAATGCTATCAGATCTGGACTGCAAATATCTAGAAAACTCTCTTTGCTGCCAGGTTTTACTTGAACAAGAAAGAAATAGTGAAAAGGATTTCAATCCCAGTAAATTCTCTCTACTTACTGTTTTGGTGGTCCTTCAAATCTTTCCTCACTATATTACCTTGGTTTATAATGTAAAATAGCTCTTGCAGGAAAACTTGCAGGGAGGGGAACAAATAAAAAAAAATCTCCTTGGCTTCACCTTGATCTGAAAGATGGAAAGTGAACTTCCAGGATTCTTGTCCCTCCAATACAGAAATTGCTTCTATCTTTGCAACCTTAGCATTTCTGTATACTATGACATTGACCCCTCTACCTTATCTGTTTTATGGGGGAAGTGGTTGGAACACAAATTTTACAGAAGGTAGCCCTCATTCCTAAATTCTGATTCCTTCCAGCAGAGGGCATGGAGTAGACACACTGCTTTCATCTACTGATCTTTGAAAGGCTATCCTGTTTCTTGAAAACTCAGTGTCATATAAGTTACAGTTGACCAACACTGACTGGCTCCAAAACCTGCTTTTTTTTCATATCAGAGTTGAATGTGAGGGCATATCTAGTGGGATAATCACTTCACTTATTTGTCTATTGCATTTGCATTCTTCTAAAAGGAAGCAGCAACTTGTTGCTTTTGTTGATATTGTTTTAAAATAATTTTATTTTCCACAATCCAATATATAAACTTAGTTTCACTGATTTATATGGATTTTGCTTCCAAGCAGATATGCTTGATAGGACTAAAGAAGGTAGAATTTAATTGTTCTGTATTTGGTGTACATTATCATATGGATATAACTCAACACAAGCTTTTATTTTCTACTGGCAATAAACAATTTCAGTATAAAAATTAAACCTAACTTATTGTTAAGAGCTGAATTCTAGAGCCTAGAGTGATTCATAGTATGTGTTTATATCAGCCTGCTTTTGCTTGTGTTTTCAAATCTTTGCCAAACCTATAAAACTGCATATCTGTTTTGACCCAACAAGAAAGTTACTTCAATTTACTAAATAAGTATTTTAATGACAAGTCTTGTGGCCGCTTCAGCATATGTTGATATGGCAGTACTGTGGTATTTTAAGGCATTCAGCACTATGCTCATTCCTCTTAAGGGAAAACAAAACAAATATTGCCACCTCGGTACTCTGAATGTATGAATCAAAGTCCATAAATTGTATTTCTATACTTTCTTTCTAGAAAGAGCAGATCTTACATTTTAGAAGAAAGTTAAGCTTGACTTATAGCTGCTATAATATATTAATACGACTGCTTTGCCTATAAAAAAAGAAACTATCCAATCATAATCCAGTTGTGGAGGCAATGCCTAATGCATTGGAAAAATGCAAACAAAACTTGTTTTGGCTTCTAAAAAATATTTTTGCTTTTTGATATGCACTGATTTCTGAATTACTTGGCCTGTTGGATATTAATACATCTCTGTTTTTCTTGGATCCATATTTATATCCTTATAGACTATTCAATACATTCCTGGGCTAATTTCTGATTTTTATTATTAATTTTTATTACTGGAAGATCTTGTTATTAACTGTTTGTTTACACAAGGTTCCTGAGCTAACTGCTTAAGTGTGCATGTATGTGTGCATTTCTAGCTATAAAAAGATGCTAGATACGGAGACTTGAAAATGTTTTAATCAGCCTTATACCAAAAAAAAATCATGTATATGTTAGTCTTAAAAAAAGATGAACTACAAATTCCTTACAATGTAATAACATGTCTACGAAAAAGGAAATCACAATCCTCCTCTTGTTTGTCCTCAAAACTACTTGCAAACACATGCAGGAATAGCAGCAATCCCAACTCAGAAACCATGTTTTTTTTCATTAACTGTGGATATGGACTGGAATTAACCTATGCAACTGATCATAAAGCAAGGTTTTAACAAGGAAACCACCAACAGCAACAACCCAGCATTGGTTTCTTTTCATGTTTAGTCCTTTCTTCTGAAGGTAGTTTCTTACAAAGGTTCTTCCATATGTAGAATTACCAGATGTCTGGCAAAAGGAAGACATGTTCTCTTTTTGTTCTAGTGTCCTCTGTCCAGCAGACAAAGACTTAAATTCAAATATTGTCCAGTTTTTTGAGTGGCTTGAGTTTTTCTTCCTATTGTGTTCATAATAGCAATTATTCAAAAGTTTATGTATTGTAACCTTATAAATTGTCTGCTTTTTTTCCTGTCCAACTATAGACTTGACAGCTTAAATTTACATAATTTAAATTATTTCATGATTCCAGCAATTGGCTTCAATCCAGCCCCTTCAAATTTATGATCATTGTAGTCTGTAGATCATATGATTCCTCATATGTTTCTATGGTGCAATCTAAAAAATGCATTGTTGATTCTATATTATTATTAACATATGCTCTTGAAAATAAAGATTTGTTGGAAAAGTAGTGCAATTAAAAAACCAGTCCTTCTGATGCTGGAAAAACGCAATTTTATAAAAATGTAGGCCCATGTACATTTTGTAGCTTTTCATGTAAATAAGAATTTACAGTGTAATATATAGTGTAACTTTTTTATTTTTCCCTATCAATCCTCCTTTCCAATTGTCTGGTCCTCCTTTCCCTGTTCAGATACCTGGTAACCCTATCCCTATGAGTAATTTAGTCTGGAGCTTCTCTGTTTTGTTACATACACATGTCTACACTGCTTTCTTGGCAAGAATATGGAAGTGGTCTGCCACTCCCTTCTACTGGGAAGTTTGTTTTTACTTTTCAGCTTTTAACAGCCTTGTGATTTCCTGGCAGTTTCCCATACAATCCAATCCAGGTCTGCTTAGCCCTTTCAAGATTAGTGAATGAAAGCTAGGTTTGTTGTATGCTGCTTCAGCAGGAGTCTGGTTTATTTTTTGGCTCATTTGTTTTATTTCTATGCTTTCAGTTCTGGATGCCTAACAATCAGAAACATCACAGAACAACCTACTCATCCCCCATAATAAAAAAACTTATCTGTAAAATAAATCAAATTAAGTATAAAATTATAATTTTTATTAAAACATTCATGAAACTCAGATCTTTGATCATAGCACATCATTCTCTTGAATTTGATGGAATAACCAAGTCTTAATTCTTCTCCTCAAACTCTTCTCCCCAGAAGAGAAGAAGCAAACTAGATCTTAATGGAGAGGGAATTGAAGAGTATGGAAGCTGTGATTGAAAATGTCCACTTAAGAAGCCACATCAGATGGTATCCTTTTATAGACTAGGGGAAGCTGACCTTATTTGACCTGATGGATCAACTCAGAGGTGATGCAGCTCACAGAAAATCCTACTTTCTTCCTCAGAACACACAGACTCATTGTTACATCACTTCATGGGGAAAAGCTCTGGTCATCATCATTGGCACTGCCTAGTTGGAGTCCAATTCTGTTCATACCTAAGTGGCTTTATCTGCCAAATGATGCAAAAATTCATCATAGCAACCCTTCAGATGATTTTGTTGATTTTCTTTGCCAAAAACGGAATGAGTCACTTTAAAATCAATGGATGGCATTCAACAGCAGACACAATAAGAATAGCAAAATATTTCCTTTGCGTCATTTTATCACCACTGTGTAGCTTTCAACCTGAGCTGTTACCAATGTCCAGTCAGACTTGAAGTAAGTCTTTCTCCAGAGATGCTCTAGGAGCATCTTCTATTGCTTCACCTCCCTGACCTTTGCAGGAGGCCAAGGAATTGCAGTTAATGTGCAAAATGGGAGAGGCTGCTCTGGTGCAATCCGTTCAATTACCATAGTGCCTCCCTTATTCCAGTGGGCAACCAGGATCTTGACCAAACTGCTAACTAGATCCCTGGGAAAGTTCCCAAATGTAAATTAATGTATGAAAGAACATTTAAGGAGTGACTTGCAGACAGATAACACAGTCCAGAGAGTAAAACAGTCCAAACATTAACAGTAAGATTCTGTTACAATACCCTACAACAAAAAAGTAGCATTTCTGGAATCCCTGTAATGTTTGTTGTTGACTTGGTCTATCTCAAAAGAGCTGACATCAATCTTGAAAACTGAAAAGATACTGAAATTCATGAATTAATGAAGCTCTTTTTAGACATTCTAGAAATAAGATTCTAGATCTTATTTCTAGAATCAGAGCTGAATCCTAGAACTTGAGAAAAAATATTAAATTCAGGTTGCTTATCCGTTCTGAGAGAGTTTCTAGATCGGATGGCAGGCCACAAAGCAGGCTCAAACTCCAGTATCACATTATGACTGGAAATAAGATGTCCTAGCAAAGGAAAATGGAGAAACCAATTTATTGAAAGTGGACTTACTAATAGTTTTATATCTCCCACTCTGACATAGATATTCTTACTACCTTTACCAATAAGGGAAACCAAGAAATGCATAGAGATAGAGTTTTTTTCTTAAGTATTAACATGAAGAGAGGGACTGGAGATATTTGTTAGACAGAAACAATTCCACAAGTCACATTACCATCAAGACATTCAAAGCTAAATTATTTTAAAATGTAGAAATTTTTATATGACTTTATGAGGCAAATCAGCAACCTTGGCAACTGCTTCTCTCTCCCCCACTGAGAGGACAACTATTTCTCAGCAACTTCTTAGAGAAGTCCATTTGGAGAGAATACTCTGAAAATTTGTTCTGGCCATATGAGAAGACATTCCCAGTCCTCTTTGCAGTATTCTGTCAACCAGTTAGTTCAGCCTATCTGGGTTTCAAACTAACCCCTTCAACTTCTACTGCTAAATGGGCTAAATTGTTTGCATGCCACTCTAATCTCCTCCTGTCCACATTGAAATGTATCATGCAAAAAGTATCAGGGCAAATAGGAAGTGTAGGAAAGAAAAATGGAAAGTGACTGTTGCAAAGGTGTCTGGGACATCAGCCATTTTTTTTTCAATCATCTAGCCATCAGGTGAGCAACTTATTGGTAGCAGGGTCAAACTAACTTGGAAATATCATGCCCAAATGGCAAACAGTTCAGTTAGCTTTTATTTGACATTAGGTCATATTGGACTCCTTATAAGTTAAGAGTAGGGCTGAATTGGTGGAGCTCAAATAGGTTTATACCATTGCCAGTAACTATACTGGCTGGGCTGAGGGAATGAAAAACCAAAGATATTATAATGGAGAGGTAAGGTGGAACTCTCTGGGGTTCTCTGATACTCTGCTGTCCAAAGGCCTTATGGAATCTGAAGTTGACCTTGCCACAGAAAGGCTTACTTTTTATGGAAAAAAAGTTAAGAACACAATTGCCACAAGCATTGATGTGTTTAATGGTACATTTCTATCTTTTTCTAAAAGGTAGGAATTTGACATGAGTAGTAATTGGGAAAGTAAAATTTGTCAGAACTCAATGCTGTATGTATTTATCAGAAATTTGGGGGATGAAACAGGAGGAAGAGGCGTCCTATTACTTACAGAAAAAGGTATTTTCAAAAGTTTATTTTTCAGTTCCACCAGTGACTGATTCAACTGACATTGAGAGAATTAAGCTATTTTGTTTGTCTTTAAAAACAGTGAATATTAGAAAGGAGGACTATTAGGTTCAAAATGTGTGTTTTATTAGAAAGTAGCTCTTGCCATAAATACTAAAATTATATAAATTTTAAATAAGAAAAAGTGCATATAGTTAACATAACTACAGTTTCATAAATTTAAGAAGCCACTCATTCAGGAAATTGCAGATTAAGAAAAATTTGAGTAAAAATAAGTTTGCCAGATCTAATAATCATTAGCTAATTTGAATTTGAGTTGGCACATAATTCAGTAAGAAACAGGCATCTGGACTGGATTTTTCTCAAGTCGAAGACGTTTCGCCTTTAATCCAAAAGGCTTTCTCAATTCTGTCCAGATGCCTGTTTTTTAAACTTTGTTGCGATGCAATTACCCTGGATGAGTGAGAATCTTCACAGAAATGTGAATTACATGTTATTTCAGAATAATTATGCCAAGGTATAGTGGAAAATTTAATAAAAAGATTTATTAAGATGGGAAAAGTTACAATTATCATTCTTTGGAAGAATTTCTGTGATAAAATGAATGGCTTACCAAGAATGACTTTAATGTCAAACCGTACCTGTTTTGAAAAATAAAAAATCTTTTAGGCAATGGCATATTTAGATTATATGGCAGGGTTAGAAACTGTTAAATATAAACTTCTTCAAGAAGCAAAAGAAAGAGGAGGATTAGGATTACCTGATTTTAAATTATATTTTGCAGCCTGCTGTTTATTTGGTTGAAAGAGTGAGTTTTGCTGAAAAAAGAATGTTATTAGGAGAACTTAACTTGAAACTTGGTTGATATAGATTCTTATGGTATGGTAGAATAAAATAAATGTAGATTTCAAAAATCATGAAAGTGCCATTATTAAGGATTTGGAACAAATATAAACTCAGTTTATATGCCTTTACTGGTCTTAGCACAGAAAGCATTTTATAGAAATAAACAGCAGGCAAAGAAAAATGGTTAACACCTCAAGACTTATTAATACAGGAAGATGTTAATAGAAGAGTTAACTGCAGAGAGATCTAGTTTTCAAAGATTTAATATAGATAAAAAGCAAATGGGGATTGAACAACATAAAATGGAATTTGAAAATGAACTGTGTACAAATGATGAATGTATTTGCAAAAATATATAAATTTTTGTTGAGATTTGAAACAGAAAAGGAATAAGTAAAAATGATAAAATGGGCTATGAATGTTGGTTATAATATACAGATGGGAATGAATGTAGATAAAAGGACCGACATTTACATTTAACTTTGCATGACACATTTATACATCAAATTTAAGAAAACATTTTTATAAAATAATGTATCATTCATATATGTCATCAGAGAAATTATGTATGATCTACAAAGTTACTTCTATTCATTGTTGGGAATGTGAAAAGCATGAAGGAACATTTTTTCATACATGGTGGACTTGTGAAAAAAGCAAAAAAAATGAAATAACATGAAATGAAAAGAAAAGAAAACCTAATGTGATGTACAAAGAATTTTGAAGATTAAGACTGGGATGAAACCAGATTGGGACTTATGGATAGTCACTTAAAAAAGACTTATAGAAGGTTGATTTTATATAGGGAAACTGAAGCACGATTATTATATTCACAAAGATTTAATATTATTATATTTCAACCATATCACCAAGAATTATTACTACTCTTGGAAATGTGGAAATAGAGATGGCAATACAGATTATTAAGAAAGCTTTGTGCAAGGATGAATCATGCCTTCCTGTCTTAAACTATGGATTCATTTCATAATAGCTATAGAATATAGTCCTGCAAATCTGTTTGTGGGAAGATAAATCAGGATTCAAAGATATTAAAACATTATAGAGAAAAATCTTACTCCAAAGTGGCCCAACATGAAAAAGTTTCATTTTCAGATGGCAACGCAAGAAAAGCTATTAGTACACTATCAGCAAAATTCAGTATAGCAGTATAGTATATATCAGTTTGGATCCTGATGATAGTCTATAAACATTTGTTAAAGGAAGGACATGACAGATGTGTACTACGCAGAAAAGAAATAAGGAAATATCCAGATCAAACTGTAGTCTCTCAAAACAATTTGTGTAATGTTTAAAATATATCTTCTCATCAGATTTGAGGAAGAGCAATTCCCAGACATTGAGGGAATAACTGAAAGTTGAAGTTCACCTATGGACCAGCAATTGCCAAGTACATTAATTTGCTATAAACATTCTAAATATTTGTCCTAGAAAGAGTTATGTGTGTGTATGTGGGATGAGGCAATGTTGTTCTAATATGTTACAACCAGTAGCATTTGTTGGTAGTGAAACTAACAGAATGCAAATAGATTCCATTCTACAGCACTCATGTATTTCTTGTTAATTTTGCCCTTTTTCTTTCAGATATAAAGAAATTTTTCCTGTGCAATGGCTGATGCTTTCTGAGCTCTCTTGGCAATCATCATCAGACACATAAGCTGTCATCTCTTATCTCTCCCCACCCCTATAACAGTCATAAGAAAGTATTGCTTCATTCTGCTAAACAGCAGAATAATAGAAAATGATTTTATAATTCAAAATAACACCTGGTGGAGCACTCAATGTGTACTTATATCTGCTAAATCCCTCTTGAAATCCAAAATAATTATTTTTAGAAAATAATTAATAATACGTCTTCTTTTGTGCCTTACATTATGCTGTTGCTTCTTCCAAAATCCTTCTCTTTCAGATTTGAAAACTATTGTCCCAACATATGTAATTCATGCTTTGGTTTGTCAGAAATATAGTGAAGGTTGACATACGCTGGTCATTCGTAAGATTTATAACTATGTTATTATAAAATGCATGACGTAACTTTATAAAATTAAGTCATGGGTATCTTAGGATGGCTTCAGAAAATGTATTTGAAAGAAATAGTATTTTTGTACCTTAAGATGACCAATGACTGTGGCACAGTCTTTTCTGCTACTCAGTTTGTTGTGCAGTTTTCAAATACTCTTGTTCTCAGAGAGCATTTTAATAAAGCAAAGTATGTTTACTATTTTATTTTTGACAGTGCAGAAATCATATGTAGGAGGTTAAGCAGCTGAGAAATGCATTAACCTCATGCAGATTTTATCCTACAAATCAAGAAAAGATGGGAGACCACCGTGCTCCAGCAAGATTCCTAAACATATCTTAACATTCTTCCTTTATACCTGCAGAGTGCTTTTTATAAATCCACAAGACAATCTTGAATTCTTTTCTTGAAATAAACAAATTGCCCCATGTTTTCTATTTGATTCAAGAAGCTAGATCCTATATTGATAAAAAATAGACTTAACATCAGTATTACATCTAACAGTTGGGTTGAAAGAAAATGAAAAGATTGAAAAAAAATTAATTCCACGACCCATGAGATCAAATAATACAACCTTTGCTTCAAACCATTTTGCTCAGATAGCTTTTTCAATTCTGTGTCTGAACTCTGTGGCAATGCTTTCTCAGAGTTGTCAAATAACCTCTCAAATCTTGAAAACAAATGCTAAGAAAGAGGGGCCTTAAGGGTCAAAATGTGTGGGTTTTTAATTATTTTATCCCACCTTTATTATTTTGATAAATAATTCAAGGTGGCAAACATATCTAATACTCCTTCCTCCTTTTATCTTTCCTACATCAGCAACCCTGTGATGTGAGTTGGGACACCCAACCAGCTTTCATGTTTAAGGCAGGACTAGAACTCACCATCTCTTGATTTCTAGCCTGGTGCCTTAACCAACAGTCCAAACTGATTCTCAAACTTTGTAGTTTAATCTGTTGGATTTGAGGACTACCTGTTGTCAATGTATGCTCTTCTTCTGACTTTAGCAAAGATTGTTTGGGATTGCTGAACAGAAGAATTATTGGTTTTGCCTAATTATTTTTTTCTTCCCAGTCTTATAATTCCAATAATGATCTTTTATAACTTGGCTGGATCAAGCTTAATGAATAGTTACTTCTGAAGTACTTCTGTGTCGGGCCAGGACAGTTAATAACCATTCTGTTCACTTCTAGGAGCAACTGGAGCTGACTGAGCAGATAGTTGATTGGTTGGCTCATGGAAAAATTATGCCTTCACACACATCCCTGAAACATCTAAATATCCTTCTCCATAGAAAAAGTTGAATTAAAAAAATTCAGTCTAGAGTCAGACAAATGCATGTATTTAAATGAGCATTTAGAGGAAAGAAGGTCCTACACTTAAATGAAGGTATATCTATTTGGGGTTTAAACTTATTTGTAACATAAGAATAGCCGTACTGGATCAGGTCTAGACCCATCTAGACATCAGTGGACAACAGATGCATCCTACAAATGGGGGATTAAGGTAATCCTTCGATTCCATTGTTGTTTCTGTGTACCTAATGTGCAGAGGCAGACTGCCCCCATGCATGGGGAGAGTGCCTAGTCTTCAAGGTTAATAACTATGAATAGACTTGTCTTCTAGGAATTTCTCTAGTCCCCTTCTGAAGGCATCTCAACTAGTAATCAACACTACAACTTCCTGAAGTATATACCATAGGCTGATTACAAACTAAATTTTTAAAAAATCCTATCAATTTTAAATTTACTAGTCTGTTCATTGGGGGGAAGGCTTCTACTATTAACACTTCTGATGAGGATTTGCAGGTTGCACCTCTTGCAGCTCTACGGTTCTAAAACCAAAACTTCTTTCAAGTTTAAGTACAACATAGAAATCATGAATGTTTTAAAAGTGATATCAGCTTTGAAACTGAATACTGGATAAAAAGGTTTAGCAGTAGAAATATATCAATATGTTTATATAAATATATTTTAAATGTGTGCTTTATTTTTTAAACCTGTATAAATAAATGACAAATAGTTTTATGTTTACTAAACATTGCATTTGATTGTATGACATTACACAGTGTCTGTCACAATAGGTTGACTGAAAATTGTGTCCTTTCTGCTGTTGGTGCATAATTACAGAAGTTTGTCAGATACAATTAGTCCTGAAGCTGCATCCAGCCACTCTTTTCAGTAAAACCCCTGAGTGCTTACAATTGCAAAGGAGTGTTAGGGGAGCCATTAAACCACAATGGCTGAATTTTTGAAATTTCAAATTTTGCAAGGAATAAAATAAGAGAGAATTTCTCTTTCAATATATAAAACAAATGGCAAGACTTGCAAACAGAATACTGTTTCCTCCCCCAGTGGCTGAAAAACCCACAAATTTCTAATGAAACAATAATATGGATTTATTTCATTTTATTACATTACTTAATCACCTGAGATTCCTTTACTCCCCTTCATGTTCACTGAAAGCTTGACAATATTAATAGCCATTGAGTTGTTTGTGATGCACATAGATTACATGTTATTTTTTTTCATTGCTTAAATCTTCATCCATGGATCTGCCTAACATGACAGAATCTGAGCCAGTTTTATTACGGATCTGAGTTCAGCAGTTGAGTATCATGGTAGTGGTTAGATTTCATTCTGGACTTTGTAGAAGAAAGGTAACTTTGAGAATAACAACTGTCCTCATCCTATACTCCAAAACTGGCTATTGTACTTCATGTTAGGGAAATCCAGATCTGAAGATGAATTGCATATGGTCATCCAGTACGATTATGTTTTTCACAGAGCATGAGGAGGAAATTGATGATCAGCCGCTAAAAGGAGCCTTTGGATCTTCAAACACCTCAACGTTCTTACCCATGGAAGGTCAACTGCCAAAGTTTGAAAAGTGTACTTTTGTTAATAGTTATAATTAAAAGACATCACCTAATCTAGTCATTTTAT
This sequence comes from Acrochordus granulatus, assembly GCA_032468055.1. NCBI lineage: Eukaryota > Metazoa > Chordata > Lepidosauria > Squamata > Acrochordidae > Acrochordus > Acrochordus granulatus. The sequence continues at coordinate 22,681 of JANHZU010009697.1, read as the reverse complement.
AAATTGTGTCTTTTCCAGGAAAAGTTCCTTGCGTGCCAGGAGTTCATTTGCAGGATTTAATTGGAGAAGAAAAACTCACTATCTTCCAAGTTAGTAAAAACTGCAAAAAAAAAGCAATTACAAGATGTTTTTGGCAATTAAAGTCCAGTTGCCTTTTTAAGAAACATTGCAAAAAAGTTTTTTTGCAGTTTTTACTACTTATCATGATCTAGATTAATGAGAATATTCATAGACATATCTTTCCAGTTCTCTTTCAGAACCACTGAAGCAATGACTAAGCAAAGTAAGCAGCTGAGAATCTCAGTAAATAAAGGAAACCTAGAGTTAGCTAAAATATAAAATAGCCAATAGCTGATTTGTCTGTATATGTTGTAATCAGATGTTAATATAATCTTGATTATTTAATTTTTTTAAATCAAGGATTTCTTCAACTGTGTTAAAGTAAGCACCATTATTCCATTTCTCCTCTTCTTTCCACATATTCTTCAACTGCAATTGACTATACTGAACTTGAGAAGTTGGGGGAGACTCAAGGTAAGGATTTTCTATTAAAAATCAACTCCTTCTGCATTTCAGTATATTTACACTGTATACCACATTCAGTTAATATACAGTGTTCTTGGGGTGAAAGGAAAAAAGCAGCATTGTTAGATAACAATTAAGCATTGCTATAATGTTTGCACACTCCAGATCTTTAAAATATTAGTAAAAATAGATTCATCATGAATTCTATTCACAATTGCCCTCTATAGTATAGCTAGTTCATGAGAGGACTACAGAGAGGCATTTCAAATAAAATGTTCTAAGTACACAACTTAAGGAAAAAAGACCTGAAATGAAAACCATTACAACTTCCCACAGACAACATGAATATGCACTAAAGTTTACCATTTAAGAATCACTCATGTAGCTTGTAAGAGTGCTTGAAGTCATTTGAAAGCAAATTTCCCCAACCTGATGTTGATATTGGTACTAGAATTCTAATCCAGCATGGCACTGGAATACAAAACAATTCTTCCAGACTGGAGAAAATAGTCCAAGAATAAAAGGCAGGACTTAATTGTGGCAAGTCTTAAAGGTCTTGTTATTTAACAAGTGGGCATTCCAAGCTAACAAGAATCACAGGGTGTTTGTTTGTTTGATGATTTTACAGTATGTGAGACAAACTTAGACATTTATACAGTAAATGCAAATTATATGACTTCGTCGCCAAGTATCACTAAGAGTGGTTTTCAGTTCCAGTAGAATTCTAGTGTATTTGGAGTAAAAATAGAAGAAAATAAGAACATGTATGTTAATAATGACATTCATTCACAGCTGAACAACAAAGGCATCTAGGGGGATGGGGGTTTATTGAGTTTTGCATTTGGGGTTTTATTTCTGTAAGCCGCTCAGAGTTGTTGAGTAGTCATAGACATTTTCTTAATAAATAAATAAATATTGTGAGCAAGCAGAATTCCTGCTCAGTTGATTTTTGCCAATACAGTTTTTAGATACTGGAAAACTGATAAATAGTAAACAGATTAGGGCGGTAGGAAAAAGTTGACAAGATATGTAATCATGAAGACACAAATTTTGGCAAAATGTGGAATATCCAAAGTTTAAAAATAAAAAGCAGATTTCTTTTGTTCTGAAGAAGAGAAAGTCATACATTTGATCTATTGGCTCAACAAGTATTATATTCTTCATTAAGTTTGCACAATATTAATATTATTCTAGTAGTTCTACTTCTTCCCTTTAAGTGCTCCTGGCTGTATTTTTCCATTCCCAATATTTCTTGGAAAATGTAGGCTGGGAAATGATCCACCTTCTTCTCAAGGGGTGTCTTTAAATCAAACCGATGTATAGCTCTCTAAAAGCAAGAGATCAAGGTCTAATGACTCAGGTAGTAGAATGCTTTATACCTGAAAAAATAAACTAGATTTAAAAACATGGTCTCTTTATGTCTGTTGGTTTGTTTACCAATTTTGTATACTGCTATAATTATATAATAGATATAATGGGCTCCTATAAAAATATTTTTCTTTGCATGTTTGCATTTTTCTTCTGCATTTTCTAAACATGCAGAAATTTGGCTCATTAAAACAATTCATCTTATTTAAATTTTGGCTTCAAAACTCCCAGTGACCCTTATATAGCAGCAAAAAGTGATCTTGACTTCATGTAATCATCCAGAGTTCTGAAGCTCAGTTAATAATTTGCTAATTTACTGACACAGGAATAGGAAGAGTAGCTGCCACTTGCTGCCACTCATCATTGACTGACCCGTCCAACAAAGCAAATTTGCGAAACTGACAGAAGGGCAAACACTGAACTCTTTGTATTAGCTGCTAACAGTAGGGAGCTGTACTTTGCTCACTTGGACAGGTAAATTAGTGAAACCGATTTTCTTTGAGCAGCAATTGCCTGCTATTATCCATAGGATCCGTTGTTACCAAACCACTATATAAGTAATTATCACCTGATTTAAATGAGGTGGAGAAGCTGGCAGAGTCTTAATGGCATAGAAAAAATAGAAGTGGGGGTTGGAAAGAGGGAAAGGATCTTTCCCCATGTCCCTAGAATAAGAAAGTATAGCTAATGTAAGGGCCCAGAGCAGACCAAAAATGGGGCAAATTATTGATCATCTAGGACAAGTAACTATTTCTTGATTGTTGGCTTTGTTCTCAGAGTACTATAATTCAAGATTAGATAAACTTTTACCAAATTCATTATATCAAAAAAAAAAATCTATCAGGCAAACATGTTATAATGATATAATGAATTTGCCATACAGGGCTGGACGATATACAACCTAGCAGAAGTTTTGAACTCTAATACCAACTGTCTCTTCTCAATGGCAGATGATGAGAATTACAGTTCAGTAACACCAAAAGTCTATGTATTGCCCTTTCCTTAGATTAAAAAATATTGTAGAGATGATACAGACAAATCCTAGGAGAAAGCATGCTTACAATTATTCTTTAATGCCTATCCTTAAAAAATTACATTATCATGTCTATACTTTCATTTTATCTGGCAGGAGGTTTTATATTTTAACTTTTAAATATATTTTTATATTTAAAAGTTTGTATTTTATACAAACTTTTCCAATTTAGTGCCCCCATCTTGTGTTGGACTACAACATCAGGAGAGCTTCAGAAAATGGAAATGTTAGTTCTACATATCTGAAGATTGAAAATAGATCCATTTTCATAATTTTGTTCCTCTTCTTGCTTGCTTTAAGGGGGTTATTTATGGGTTTTTTGTTCTTACAATTTGTTGACTTCACTGGTTCAAATTAACAACAGTTGCCTGAAATATTACTCATATGGCTTATGTAGTTCAGCCAATAATGTAATTTACAAGTTTTAGTTTCAAATATAATCTTTCTCATCACATATCTTGGGAATCTTTTGTTATATCACAACTAAGCCCCCTTTGGCTTAGAAATGAAGTCCCTAAATTTATGGAATTAAGTAAAACACAGGGAAGACAGATGATAACACAGACACTTAGTTAACATAAAAACAAAATAATTTGCTTTATTAAATAACTAAAATTGATTTTCAAACAGATTCACTTATTTCTATTAGATAGCTAGATCATCAATTCTAATCTACCCTGGCATCAAAAATAGGAGTAACTCTCTGTCTCTCTGAGGCAGAGGCATCCACAGTGGAGGTCAGAAAAGTAAAATTGGCAGCCAATCAAAACAAAGAATATATTCCCAGGCTACAACATTGACCTTCCATCCACAGTCCCAACCCTCCCCCCCCCGCTCTTTCTTCCTGCTGGAATAAAACATTGTTTGCCATTTTTTGATTGGCAATTCTGCCCTAGCCCCAAAATTATCATCTTCTCCAACTGTGTTCATCATGCAGTTTTGCCAGTGGCTGAGTTGATGAAGATTTGCTTCATGCAAGAAACAGTTAACTGCAAGTTCCTTCATACAGTTGTGACTGGAAGTGTTAAAACTTAATTTCCTCCATAACATTCCTAGCCACAGCTTGAAAGTTCTTGGAGGCTCTCAATTATCTGTGCTGGAGCTCAGTAGCTGAGACTATATATATTGCTCTAAGCTATGTTTTACCTTGGGTTTATTGAATGAACCACATATTGTAGGGTTTGTACAATACATTAAGTTTTACTCTTGACTTAATAAATCATAACACTTGGATCTTTGTAGGATGCTAAGTGAAAATCAAATAAATTGCATTACAATTTAGTGCAATGTCAGAACCCTGTTTCAATGTGCACCCTCACATCTGGAATGGTGATAATGGTGGTAAAGGAGATACCTTATGAAAAAAAATCAAGATCTTTGCCTCAATTCTTTTGTTCCTAGACAGATGGAAGAAGTGAATCTGGTAGGAGTCACACTCCAAATAGCTGTGAGGGTTATATACCATGTGGAATTGGAAATGACTCCATTACTCTGAAGTTCAGAGTTGGCTCTAGACAGCTCAACCTCAACCTTTCTACTTATAGCAGTAGACTAGACTGTAAGTTATATCTTATTTTGTCCCTGTGAACAGGAGCACATCTTTTCACTTGTGGCCCTAGCTAGCTAGAAGGATCGGGGCAGGCTGTAAAACATGTTCAGTTTGGACTTCCATTTCTATCTTTCTAGTTACTACCTTACTTTGACCAATGGCAGGACTGGCTTTGATATAGTCTTTTTATTTAGAAAGAAACTTGCTATTTTTTAAGCATTTAAGGGATGTATTATTGACGTCTATATCAGAAGTCCAAAATTTATTCTGACATCATATAATATTTGTGTTCTTATTCCTTCTGCAGAGAAATTAGATAGTTCATTATTGGATGAAAAATAGCTTTAACCAAGTTATAAGGTGCATCAGGTTGATGCTATTGAAACCCAAACAATGCAGCTGTACCTAATGTTCTTGTATGGTATTTTTTGGCAGTCACTTTTCCATATCACAGCAACAATCTACATGACCTTCAGACACTCATTAATAGATACATGAAGCATTTCAATTGTAGCAGATGCTTATGATAAACATCTGTATGGGCTACTTTTAAATGAAAGTGAATATGATTTCCAGGATATAGCCTACAAAATAGTTAGCTCTTAATTTTTTCTTGTGTTATTTAGACATGGGTATTCACAGCAAATGGTGACATTTCCAAAGGTTTCAGAAAAGCAAATGTGATTTTGTTACTGTTGTTTTTAATGGTACATTACTTGATTGACTGGGGCGGGGAATCACCCTTAGCAAGAGAATAAATATAGACTGTGCAGAAGAATAACCCAGTGGCACTAGAAATAGTCCTGCCTCATAGAGCTCCCCAGGATACACAAAGAATTTGTCACGTTTTTCTGTAACATTAGCCTCTTTGCAATACATTGAAGCTTTTACAAGTCTTGTCTCATTTAGTAAAATGGTTGGGATTTGGAAAAAGACATCCATTTGTCTTTGCCAGAGAGCTTTTCTTCTAGTTTCACATCTTTCGTGTTCTTCTGATTTGTACTGCTTTCAGTGGCAAGCATTTTAAATATAGATCATTTATAGTCAAATTGTTCCATTACTTCAGTTGTTCTTTCATTTCATTCTAAACTCAGCATGCTTGTGAACTAGCCACTAGAAGGAATATCCAAGCAGGCTTGTGTGACTAAACTTGCTGGACAGAGAAAAGTAGGTTTATTTTTCCCTTCCAAAGTAATAAAAATTGCTCTGACCAGTGAATTATTGGCTAAATGAATTATATTTCAGTAAACCTACAAAGACTGTAAACACCTTGTAATACTTTGGTTTTAGTCAGTGTGTAGAAAAAATGTACTTAATTACCATATATAACCTAAACTCTGTGGCCATAATATAGCAGTACTGTAAGATTCTCATTCAATAAGAAGAGTTAAATTGTGGCATTTTTACAATCTAAATATGGCAGCCAAAATTAAAGTACTTTTTATTATTCTGTTTAGGATGGCATTTAGGGAAGAACATGTCTGAAAAATACAACTGAACATTTTTTAAAAAAAAAATTCACATAAATTTACAAATTTGTGGATGTAAGATTTTACCAGAGCCTAATGTGTTGTAAAGAAAAAAAATCACATTATACATGAAGTTGATATGCATTGATTTAAAATTGCTCTGAAAGAAGACAAAGTCTGATATAATTGGATCTGAATTTACCAATCGGGGAACAAAGAATTAAATTACTTCAACTAGTTTACACTCTCAAAAGTACATCTAGTTTTGGTGATTGTTGAGTTTCAAGAGATTTCTCAATGCAATGTATATGGTATTAGTTACTGCATATTTTACAGATCCAGCTTGCCAACCTGGATATCGGAGTAGGGAGAATGTTGTGTTTTCATATTGGGAAGAAATAAAGTTTGGCAGGAATGCAGTTATCCTCTTTTGACAAAAATATTTTATAGTTAAAACAAAACATCTTAACTTTCTACTATAGCAGATACTTAACAGGCTAGCAACAACAAAGGAAGCTCTTTTATTAGAACAATGGAATAGGATGTATATCTAAAAATCAACAGAACAGATTTATTACCCATTGTTTGTTCTGACAAATGATTCAGTGTGCTTATCCTCATAGTCTGTCCAGACCCTAAACTACTGGAAAAACCTGTGATTTAGAAAAGTTCAAATGTGTTTGAATTACAAGCTTTTCAAGTTCTTGAATAGAGTATTGGAACACAAAAGTTCATTCCAATTTTTTTCTTCTAGTAAAAATACTATTGAAAAATAATCCATAGGGACTAACCAGGTTAGTTTTTCATCTGTTACATTAGCATGCCAATCTTATTATCTGCAGTGATATGGAGGATTTGGCAAAAAAGGACAGCGCCAATAAAAATATAAAAATAAGTACTGTAAATGGTTTCAGCACAAATCCATGATGCACAATTCTACTTCAACTTTGCAACTTTTTTCAGGGCAAAGAATGAAAAAGAAAGCAGAGCTCTGGGAGGCCAGTGGTACCAGATCTAAGCCATTGTAGTTGTGCCTATTTAAAAGTAACTTTGAGAAATAGAAATGGACTGCTCTATTCCACCTGTCAGTACAGATGTTGCCTCCTATGACTCTAATATCATGCCTAGCAACTACAGCCACAACAGGTTGCTAATGTCAACTGAGAATTCCTAGAATGTACAATTTGAGTTGTCAGTACAACAAGCAAATTCTGTATTTTTCCTTATTACAGATGGCAATATTATTTTCAGCAAATATCAGGGATACACCAAATAGACATACCAATGATGATGGTGGGGGAGAATTTTAAGTATATGGATTCTTCTGGTCTAAGATCACTAAAATACTGTTAATTGTTTGATTCCTTCTTCTCCTCTGGCAATGAATCTCATACTTTTCAAGAGGATAATTGTTTACTATGTTTTATTATATTAGAACAACTGCTTTAAATATTACCTCAAGAGAAACTGCAGCATTTAGAGTTCAAAACCACTTTTCTGGAGTACTGAACTGATTTCCTTGACTCACAGTCCATAGTAGAGACTTCAGAAACAGAAATTATAATTTAAGATTGTGACTTATGTTATATGTTATGCACGGCTACTCATTGAGCCTCTTTTCATATACTGATAATGTACAACTTGGAATGAAGGCTGGTAGTTTTAAGACATTCTACAACATTCACATTTGTGTGACAAAATGTAGGCATCTGAGGCTTATTTCATGGATTTTGTAGGAAGTGCTTAATATACTCCTTTTTCAACCTGCCATTAGGTCTCCTAATATTTCAGAGAATGCTGTCAAATCTACCATCAGGACAGCAGGGTTTTCTTACATAATAATAATTAAAAAACCCTACTGAGAAACTGGTGTTATAACAATAACTTGAACAATATGTGTATATGTATTACTAATTTTGTTTTTTCTTTAAAAAATGCTAGAAAATTATGTTATATTAAAATATATAGGGGATAATTCCACTTTAAAATATTTATTCAGAAAAGAAGGCAACTGCGAAATGACCCTAGATTGACAGTAATAGCTCTATTTAGCCTTGTATAAATTTGAATTTCTTGGCCGTTGTTGGTTTGTTTTTGTTTAACAGCTTGCATATATGTTTCCATTCAGAAAAAGAAAAAAAGAAAGAAAAGAAAAAGAAGCAATAGAAATAAAAGTTAGATGTAATGGCTAAGATCCATAATAGCTGACTCATGGAACTGAGTTATTGCTGTACTGAAAGTTTCATATAGCCTCTGTGTCCAAAATGTACACTTACTGCTTCTTCAGCCTTGACAGTTGACCTTTCAATGTGTGGGCACACTGCCTCAGGGGCAGCAGCATTGGCAGGGCAGACACGGCAGTATGCTATTTAGTAACCCATCTCTACTATCTTTATCTCAGGTAGCAACCCAAGTTGACACTCTCATTGTATTGGGTGAATGTTAATGTCACTGTACTTTTTATGTGAAGGCCAATCTACAAACAGTCACTTCTCCCCCTTCACATGCTGCTTTGGATGCTCCTGGTTTTAATTTGAAAACAGACATCCAAATCCCATTGTTATAATCAATATGATTTTCTTCTCTTGGCAATATTTAGGATGGTGGTTATTTTTTTAAAAAAAGCAAAACAAACCAACTAGTCAGACTGTTGTAATTTGGTCAACCACACGGGTACTATCCATATCCACCATTTCAACACACTCTATTTCCTCCCGATTCTCAGGAGTTTTCTTCTCTTTCCTTTTTTTCTTTGATGGTGGCAGAAAAGTTAGTATCACAGGTAAAATGGCAAAGCAATGAAAGAAGGTGACTAATGCTATCAAAAACAAGCACCTGAACAGTGTACGGGTCAGATTTGAAGGCACAGCTGCAAGAGGAATCAGACCAACAATGTAACAGAGGCAGCTCTGTAAAATAGCTACCCCGTGCACTTCCAGGGCATTCTTTACCCATTTAGTTCTTGTGAAGTCTTTGCCCAGTACAAATGTTGACAAAAGAGGTGCACAGTTGTCAACTGTATAATTAATCCCATAAATTAAGCACAACACAGAAATACAGTCCAGCTCAACTTTCCACAAGGTCATAAAACCTATAACTCCAAATTCGACTGAGGCAACGGTGAGCGTGAGCCATACATTGATGAGAGAATCTGCCACCAGGAATGCAGAGAAGAAGAGCAGGAATAAAGCACTAATGCAGGAATTCTGCAAGGGCCCCCCCACATAGGAGGCATAACGATCCATGTAGACAAAGGATGGGTTGAAAACAATGAATTTCACCTTAGATTTGAGAGAGAGCTTTCGTAAGGTTTCCAGCAGATGATAGAGCTCTTCTCGTTTGGTATCCATGGTCTTAGCTACCAAGAACATTCGAGAGGCCACCACTTCAACTTCATTACTGTATTTTTTGGAAAAAATGATATCCTCTGAAAAATGGGCAAATTGGGGAGCTTTCAGAAAGGAGTTCCTTAGCATATCTGTAAAATTCTTTTTAGGTAATCCAGTTGATAAGTTGAGCTTTCTCAGATAATTTAAATAGCTCTCAAACCAAGATATCCTCACAAATCCCTTGGTATATTCTAGCATGTCATCTTGAACGGTCACATTCCAATATTCTATTGATTCGTAAATATAAAACCCAATGACTGGGCTATAATTGCTGAAGTACTTCTGCTGAGCAGCAGTGTACTCCATGGTTCGTGTTGCAGTTGCTACAATGTTACTGAGGTCTGACTCTTCGTTGACCTGCAAGTAGCCCATTAAGGCAAAGGAAATATAAATAAGGTAAAAGAGAACTACAAAAGGCTTGACATAAGTGTTGGTTATCCAGTCACAGTAATAATGCTTGAGGAAACACACCAGAAGGTGGCTTTCATAACTGTTTGTCTCCTCCGACTCTGCTGTGTCCTCGCTAAATTTGGCTGTCAGAAGAAACCTATACCAGGCAGGCTTCTCTTGCAATACCTCTGGTTTTGGTACCTTTCGGCAGAAGATACTATGCTGGTAGTTGTTCTCTATGTAGCCAGTAAACACGAGGCTGGAACCGTAAAAGGAGAGTATATAGAGGTAGTTGAAGAAAATTGCAATACAGGAATTGCAGCAGAAGATCCTGGCTGCTTCAATGTTGGTGAAAGGGCTGGCACCAATCCCAAAAGTCACCAGATACATGGCAGTGGTGAGAGAAAAGGAGAGCATGGAGTCTGCGAACACGGCTGCAGTTCTCTCTTTTACATGTTGGTCTTCTCTAGTTTTCCTCCAGGAGGACAACATTTCAAAAGTTCCATATAATCCATGCCCTGGAATGAAGAAAAGAGCAACTGTAATGCTGTTATACAATTAGAAAGCCAGGTGAGCCTGGCAAATGAGAATATAGCTAAAAGTGCATTGCATGACCTGGGTAATTTGGGATGAAATTGTCCTGGTGGAGGCAAATGTTCATATACATTGACGTGAAAGTTATTTTAAAAGATGGAACTACACTAATAGGAGCTGGTAGTAATCTGTGCCAGGAAATTTGTAGCTAAGAAACTTTTGCCAACAAGTTCAGTTATCAAATTAAAGCTAAATTATGCATTTTTCATGCCATATTTTTACTTTGGGAAAATTTAAGTGTAACTAAAATTTAAGAGTAACTAAATCTAAGGAAACTTCAGTAATATTTTTTTTGATATTTAAGTTAAATAAAAAACTCAAACATGAAGTCTATGTTAAACAGGATGCAATCAAGATTAATGAGAAGAACAGTGGCACAAATAATTTTTTCTCATTTGTTTCTTTGATAAACACACTAAGAGTAAACCATGTGGATGCTGTCAAAATGTACAGATGGGTCTTTTCACACAATGCAAATGCTTGTTTTAGAGCAAGGGCATATTACTGCATCAATGTTTGAAAATGTGAAATTAATTCATACGATTTACATTGAGATATGAAATGCCAATATTTATTTTCAAGCAAAAATTAAGGTGCTAGATTCTGCAGCAGTCAACATGCTGCATGAAACAAAAGGGCTAGAATTGTTTTTAAATAGTCACATGTCAAGTTAGATTGATTATATACATTGAGTTCATAATTCTATGCAAAATTCTATATGCATGGTACCAAAAGGTCTCCTGGCCCAGACAATAATTTAGATGATAGATATGAACAAACTGAAATATTATTACTTTAGTTTTGCCATGAATAAAGCTGTGGAAGAATTATTTATTGATCACTATAGCTAAAATCTTAAGGAACAGAAGATTTTGAGTGTCTGTTTCACTGGGCTGTGCCATGTATATGAGTTGACTGTAGAAGAAACTAATCAATACTAAATCCTATTGGTTTTTACAGTTGAATTCAGTGGGATTAGTGGTTACGAGATTCTGGGCTGAATAACTGATGTAACATAATTGTAAGTATTAGAGTTTTACCTTGATTTCCTATAAAATTCTCCTTATTAAGGATACACAATATCCTATATATGTCTACGTAACCTATGTACATACCCTTTTTCTGAAGCACTGCTTCTGCAATATATTAAGTCATCTTTGTAAATCAGCTTTTTGTGATCCAGTGTCTTCCAAAACTACAACTATTCTATTTACATAGCTAATTACATAGCACTTTGAAAAGGAAAGATCCTGAAAAAGGTCAGGACTAACCCGCACTTATTCTTAAACATCAAGTGAGTTTTGCCTCAGAAACAAGTTGGACAGACTTTAATCACTTGACTATTGCTGAGAAATCCGGGTGTTAACATCAACAAATCTCAAGGGCACTGAGTTCAGGGAAGGTTGATCTATATGACAAGTAGGATAGCTTGGGTGTCTAATGTGTTTAAAGGCATTCTTTTAAAAGGTTGTTCTTTCTTAACCTTGATTTTTTAAAATTAATTGATTAATATATATATAGATATATAAAATGGAATAAGTAAGTTTGAATAAAATGTCAGGTTAAAGTTGATTAGTGTTGAATTTGATGAACTGGTCAAGGTCACTGTGGGCCCATGAAGCCCTTAAGATCTTGGAATAAAAGTACATGTAGCTTACTTACAGAGGCGTGGTGGCCAAGTGGTTAAGATGCTGGGTTCGTTGGCCAGAAAGTCGGCAGCCCAAGTGCAAGACCCAGGTGCCGCATAAAGGGTGAGCTCCCATTATTCCCCCCAGCTCCTTCCTGCCAACCTAGCAGTTCAAAAACATGTAAAAATGCAAGTAGACAAATAGGTACCACTTTTGGTGGGAAAGGTAACAGCGTTCCATGTGTCTTGGCATATAGTCATGCCAGCCACATGACCATGGAAGCATCTTTGGACAAATGCTGGCACTTTGGCGAGGAAACAGAGATGAGCAGTGCCCCCTAGAGACAGCCATGACTGAAAGGGGAAACCTTTACCTTTTTAGCTTACTTTCACTGATACAGATTGGTGCATAAGGGGAATTTTTGTTATTGTTATACTGTAACCTACAGATTGTCTCTGGGCAAGCCTCTGGTCAGGGGACACATGCCCTTTGGGATGTTCTTCTCTCTAATATTCAGCTTCTCTTTACCCAGTTTTTTTCTGTTTGAGTCTTGGACTGTGTTTTATTTAGTTTGAAGGAATATTTGTGTTAAATCTTTTTCATTTGTATAATTTTTATGTAATTACACGGCTTTCTATTTTTGATATTTGTACTTTGCTTCAAATTCTACTGTATATTTGATTTTTTTTAATACAGCCAGTACAGATATTGAGCAAATGAATCAAAATAAACTGGATCATATTTTTAAACATTCAGTATGAAATAAATCTTACCTGGAATGGATAGAGAACATTCTACTTCAAGGATGAAATCAATATGTTTTGTTTTCATGCAGTGCAGTCCTCTATGTATTTACTTAAATTACAGTTACATTATACCACCAAGACCAATCTTCGAAAGCTGAATTTATTCAGAAAATCAGAACATTGTTTTTGGGCTGTTGCCCATTTAAACACATCTTTCTGCATTTGCTTTGCTTAACCTTCAGAATGTTATCCCTGTAATCATGGCAGCTAAAATTTTCCTCGAAAAATGATCAAGAAAGGTTCTTGCAGGGATCCTGATCAATACTTTCTGCAAGTTGTTTCCCTTGTCCTATCATTGTTATACTTACCATCTTTGCCAAGTGCTGAATTGATCAATCACAGCTCCTTAGTTAAGAGGACTTTGGTACACTTTAGATACTTTTGGTACTAAAAGCTATTCCTGTGGTAAACAAGCATCAGTACAGAGGTCCTGCCTCAATGACATTTACTGCAGTTAAAAGGACATTACTCATGCATGCTTGGAATGGGCAACTGAAAACAAGCCTGAGCACTGTTGCTTTCAATATTATGATTTCAATATTATTGTAATCAGCATTTGTTCAACATTAATGCCTGAAGAAAGTGGGTTTTCTAAGGTAAAATACAATACATGGAAACCCTAGTTAGTCTAGAACTACAACAAAACGTTACAAACATCTTTCTGGGTGAATGTTAAATGCACAAAATCTTCCTGGGATGCCGTTTCATGCACACATTGATGAATTAGTTCGTCTCTGACTTATGCGTTCACTTTATTTCTAGATGAGAATGTATGTACGGAGTCTGCCAATATTATAAACCTTTAGGTAAAAACACTTCTGAACAGAATACCAATTCCATATTAAAAGGTAGGATACTTTAATTTTATGTGCCTTCATGTGCTTCTTTAAAAATAAATTAAAAAGACATTTATGTAAAGATCACCACAAATGTCAAATTAATTCCTAAATATTATATCTATACAGTTTTACAACATTTTAGTTCACCTTTTCCCTTCTGAACCATCTTTCCCTAATTGTTTGCTTTTCTGTTGTGTTAGGCTAGGCTGTTTTAGATTTCTGGAAGCTGCAATCAAACACCTCTGGAAAGAAGCTTGGTCTAAACCTTACATTTTCACATGTAAATTTGATTTCAGAACCTATCATCAAACTGTGGTAAGATCTTTAGGGGGGCAAACAAATGTGGTTGCTTATACTTAAATTCTTAATTCTTAACTTTTTTCCACTGATTGCAAAAACTCCTATAAATTAAACAAACAAATAAACAACATTCCCAAACACAAACCTTGCATCAAGTTATTTACAAATCATATTTATTCATAAGGAAAATTTTTTTTTTAAAAATGTCAAAAGACCATGTAGTCTCTCACTGGTGATGAGAGACTAATATAAT
>JANHZU010009696.1:4942-19380 GCA_032468055.1 Acrochordus granulatus | reverse complement strand
GTACATTCTATTCTTCTAAGGAGACCCTTAGCCTGCTCTTTCTACTGATACTAGCACTGTCTAACATAAACCATGTCTTCATTGTACCCATATACTTAAGCACCACAGGAAAAAAACAACAACCTGGTTTTGTCAATCTGTCTCCTTCCCTTCTGGGGTCGTCTTCTGTTTTCATGCTCTGCCTACTACATACTTCAGCATCATGTATGTAAGGAGAATATTAGTCATCTTCTACAATAATTCTCCTATATTTATTCTTCATAGAAAACTTTGCATGGGTTATGTAAAGGAATGGGTGCAACCTGTGCTCTCTACTACAGCTGCCATTTGCTTTTTGAATAAGAGCTATGAGTCCAAGATTGCACATCAAGTTTGAAAGGGCAGTATTACCCTGCTCAGAGCCAAAGATGGAAACACTCCAGTTCCTGGATCTGGGACTGATAACTAATCAATGTTGGTGAGATTGAGGCACAATCTGTTCTTTTTCATCCAGACTGTCCAGCCTCCAAAAACTGGGATAGAACCTTAACAGCTTCACACATATGACTGACAGCAGAGATTTCCATTAGCATATTTCATGATACCTCAACTCATATCAACAGTGGACTTCACCCAGAAGCTTCATGTAGATACTTAAAAGGAGGGAGGAGCCCTGACTCTGCAAAGCAGGAGCATAAGGCTCAAATGTGCCATCCCATCATCACTGACTGGAACCAGTCACAAAGGAAGGAGGAGAACCATGGCAATATGGTGCTCCCCCACTCCCAGTCCCCTCAACTGGTCCAGAAGGGTGCCAGACTGGATGATATCAAAGGTAGCTGAGAGTTTAAGGAGAACCAGGATGGATGCACCACCATCATCTCAACCCCTCCACAGGCCATTGACAAGTATAACCAAAACTATCTCAGTATTATACCCCAGTTTGAATCCCAACTGGAAAAGCTTTAGATAATCCACTTCCTCGGGGTCCTCTGGACACGGAGACCATATGGTAATTTATCTAAGATGCAAAATAAAAAGCCATTCTGTTAATCAAGATCCAGAAGAATCAATGAGAAGGTCTGCTTCTTGCCCAGCAGCAAAGTATTTAATTAGTTATCTGAAATTGCCCAAAACAGTAACTTTCACTTTCTATTCAGTATGTTTACATCTCCCACATTTATGATCCTTACACTGGATCTCATTAGTAGTGTGAAAAACAGAGATATTGAATAATGATAAATGTTATTTAAGCAAATAATAGCAGGTTTTTTTTAAAAAATAGATTTAATAGTTACAAATAGAAGATGATTTTATAAATAAGTATTTGACAGGTGTGTAGGACAACTTGAGAACACAAAGATGGTACTTCCTTCCATTATCTGTTCAGCTATTAAAGTATGTGAGCTGCTCACTAGATGATTTAGAGAAACCTCTTTCTCAGTATCCCTATTGTTCTATCTGCTGTGGCTTCATTCAACCTCTGCTGTTGGGGTCAATCTCTCTTTATTGATCAGTCTAACCTATTCTCATTTTGGCAGTTTTTAGTATTAACTGTTTTAAATAGTGGTGTTGGAAAAGACTCCTGAGAGTACCATGGACAGCTGAGAAAACAAACAAGTGGGTCATTGAACAAACCAACCCAGAATTTTCACTCAAGGCACAAGTGACCATGCTTAAATTATCTTACTTCAGATATATTATGCAAAAACATAGCTTTCTGGAGAAGACTCCAATGCTGGGAAAAAGGGAAGGAAAGAGAAGAAAAGGATGACTTGCAGTAAAGTAGATGGTTTCTAGCAATAATGGATGCCTCATTGGAATTCCCAAAGACTAGGTTAGAAACAAATAATCATGGAGAAAATCTATCTATATGGTTGTTAATGATAAACAATAATTTGATGACACATCATCATCATCACCATCTCACAGTCCCAAGTTTTTCCCCAGAAAAACAGTATTATTTTGTGAAATTATCTAAAGGGAAAAGTAGGTAAAAGAGAGAACATCTAAGTTTTGGGGAGATGAATATACATTTATTAAAAGGCAGTCCTTTAAATTGTTTATACAGAAGCATAAACTATTGACTTCTTTTAAATATTTACAAAATGAAAATGCTGCCATTTGTACTATAATAGCTTGCTGTCCAGAAATGGTATTTACTATAATTTTAATGTTTAGAATCTTTTCTTGCTATCAAACCTGAATCAGTCCTTTTCACTCAGGCTTGAATCAGTTATTTCATTTTGCCCCAGTACTGATGAAGGTTCTCTTCTTTAGAGAAGCTCAATGAACTCATACATCAAAGTTCAGTATATACATTATATTCTACTTAGGCAATCATTATTACAGTAATTCATTCTGCTAATTTCCTTGGGGAACAAGATCTTTTGACACAGACATTAATAGATTTGTTTTAGTTTGTTCATTCTCCATCCCATCCCAGGATGAGTATTCTTACCATTGCCTGAATGTAAATTGATTGAATATAAAAATCATTCAGGTTTCTTTTTTCTGGCTTAGCGTCTTTCTGGGGAATTTAAATTACAATGAAGCTCGTGATATTTTAAAAATATTTTAAAACATCTTTTTGAATTATTTAACTAATAATAAGGAACTTAGAATATTATAAGTCTTTCTTCAATTACTGTATAAATTCTTCATCCAACCTTAGAAAAAAGTAAATCATTGTACAATTTCTACAAATTGTTTTTTACAAATTTTTACAATTGCTGCAGTAGATTGCTGAAGGGGATTCAAGTTCCAGCTTGTGTGTGTGTGTGTGTGTGTGCATAGATTAACATATAGTTTTAAGTTTGGGAAATGTCATCAACAGAAGTAAAAGTAAAAATTAAGTGAACAGGTACAACTCAGTACCTTGAAGGATATATGTATCTTCCTATAGTCTCAGCACAGCGTACAAAGCAGAAAAAAGACACTCGACTTTTTAAAAATCTATAAGAATTCTACATTTTTCTCTCTGGCTTGCCATTTTTCCCTTTTTAATGCCTGAATATTTTAGGTCATTAGTTCTAATTAAAATAGGGGACTCCAAGATCACCATAGTCCTTCTTCAACTGCGTCTCCATTTTCTGTCCTGTTTCAAGTAGCTCTTCATTCAGAAACTTGGGAAAGTGATAGAAAAGAGTTAAGGTGGATCTAATCTCTGCCATCATCTTGACTATGTTACCATCTTCCTCATACTAACGATATATGCCTAGTTAGATATTTTTGTTCTCTAAAATATTTCAGTATTTTAAACATTTAAGTTTTATTGTTTTATACTTCATTTTTATTATGCATATTTTTTACATTTATGCAAATATATCCATTGTTTTGATGCACTGTTGGATTTTATTAGCATGGTTTTGTTATTTTCTTTTAATTATAATATTATGTTCTAAAATTACATAATACCTAATAAAATCTATTCCATGAGGTTTTTAATAAATGTAATAAAATTAAAGAAGCATACCAATGAAATGTTGACATGGTTGATAAAGAAACAAGATATCCATGTGTAGTGAATAAACAAGACTAGCTCCAGAATTTTATGACACCTCTCCTGCCAAGGTAAGAGCTTTAGAGATCTCTCATATAGAAGAATTTCAATCATTGGTCATTGTCCAAAGTGATGGGCAACTTCAACGACTTTAAATTATCCTCCCTTCACATGGTTTTGAAACTCTAAATAGAAACAAAGCTTCAAACAGAAAATGTTTTCACAACAAGGTTTGCCCTCTGTCAACTTTTCAATGGATGTCTATCTTAAGTAAAGACGAAGGCATGATCAGATTAAAGTGGATGTAGGGAGTCATGTCTCTGGATTAGGAAAATCTACCTGATGATGGAATGATTCTTCATTGAGTTCATGCCAGTTTCTGAAGTTATGAAATATGAATAGATTAAAGATGGCTGGAGCCTGATTTATTGAGCTTTTTTACTCTGAACCTTGGAGTATTAGAGTGGGGAGAATTTCTGGCTTGTGCTCTTAACATTCACGGAAGACTGTTTTTTTCATTTTCCCCTGAACTCCAAGTTTAGAGACCACATCTCACTATATATTTTCCATTACTTTATTATTGAAACTAATTTGCCCTTTAATTTTTAAAAGGGTCCACCTTCCCATTCACAGATGGAGAATGGTCATCAATTAGTGCTAATATTACTTCAGTTGTATTATTAATGTTAATTTGCTCACATTCAGCTTGTCAGCTGGAGTCCCATTAATCCCTGATTTGTATCAGCACTGCAACCTATACCAAAAACCATTTTTTTCCATCAAAAAGTGGCTGAAACATGCAGATTTATGTGCACAACTACCTACATAAACACAGTTTCATTAAGCCAAAACAAGTTACGACTCTCAGCCAAATGGCTAAGTAAAAGTACACATTTATTTACAGGAAACATTTCCTCAGCTTACTTAAATGCATCCATTTGGCTTAGCAAATAAAGGTCACTTACAGTGTTATTCTTCTTTTATATAACTAAAATGTCTATTGTTTAGCTCAAAATTTTCAAGTTGATGTTTTCTGAATATGTTGGGGCAAACACTCATAGATTATCCAAGACTGGTCCAATGCATTTAGAGGATTCCAGCTTTGGCCTCATTAATTATACAATCAGAGCAGATTTTAATATGATTAATAAATAATAGTTGCCCATTTAATGTTGAGAATTATAACCACTAAGTTTCTTTTCACTGATGTGCTTAAACAATTTACAAAAGCATCATAAATATAAGTTTGAAGAAGTGGTAGTTAATTATCATTAGAACTGTATAGAATCAGGTCATTCTCTTTCTTTACAACTATTTATTGTGGCATTATAGATGAGAAAATTACTTTGGCCTTCATTAATAGCAGCAGTGCTGGGAAATGAAAATTTGCTTTCTTTCCCTCGTTCTTAATCAACAGATTATCAGAAGATTCATAGTTATACATAGAATTTCTATATTGTACGTATGTCCATAAATATCAAAGGTATGTTTACAGGCATTATCACCTCAGCCTTCCAGATATAAAACAATACTTGAAAAACAGCCATTTATGTTTTTTTCTTAAAAAATTAAATAGTGGAATTAGGCTGAATAATTTTTGCATAAAAAGAGAGCATACGTGAACAAGGTTGGGATACTGTGCTCTATATGATAAAAAGTACATATTTCAAGGTTAAACAGCATCTTTGCAGTCTGAAAAATAAGAAAAAATCCTGGAAGAAACCTTCAGGCCCTGATTATTTTTCCCAAGAAGGACTGTGGAAGGTAGCAAAAATTCCTCAATCTAAACTATAGGTATATGTTTTTCTTAAGCCTTGAAAATATGTTTCTGGGATGGGATTGCACTCCTTCTGAAAATTAATTAATTTCATGTACAGTAAATTATATGAATTGATTGATTCATATGATTTATAAAATCTATGATCTTACAGAAGGACTCTGGATGGCTTACAAAGATTAAAACAAAGAAAGTCCACCACTTATAACTCCCAGCGCCCAAGATAAGAAATAACCTGAAACACAAAAACAACAACAGAGATCATCTGTCCCAAACACTAAGTGGAATAGCCAGGCCTTCAATCCTTTGCTAACAAGACTGGAATTATCCAAATCTCTGAAAGATGTTGTTCCATAGGCCAGACATTGTCACTGAGAAGGAGCAACTCTGGTGTCCAACAAGATGGAACTGTTTGAGAGAAGAGACTTGGAGCCTGTCCTCTATACTATATCTAGTGGGATGAACAGAAACAATGGGAGAAAAGCAGTCATACAAGTAGGTTCACAATCTACTCCTGAATCTTCCACAGTTTTGGAGTGGCAGATAGCAGCCACAATTGCCTGAGCCAGCTGGATGTTAAAATAAAGATATGATATGATACGATATGATGCACTGCTTGGTTACATCCTGCCCTTTCTGTTGTAGCAGAAAAATGGGTTTGCTCTTGAAAAGTTTCCAGATGTTACAACTGGTGGAAATTTGAAGAGCTGGCTACAATCAAGAGCAAGGTACTTGTGATGTCTTTATTCAAAGAGCTTCACTGATCAATCCTTGTTTAATGGGCACAATGTAAGGGATCAGTTGGGATCTTTAAGCTCTAAATGCTCTAGGACTGGTTGTCTAATGAACCATTTCTCTCATTATAAACCAGAATAGCTGTTAAGATCTGTAGGAAAGACTCTTTTGAAAATGTCTCTACTGTCAAAGTCGTATCTTTTCAGGGGGCTATTCCTACTTAGAATTATAGAGTTGCAAGGCTGAAAGGGACCTTGGAGATCTTGTAGTCCAATCCACTCCCTTAGGCAGGAGTCATTATAGACAAAGGATTGTCCAAAATTTTATTGAAAACCTCTATTGATGGAGCACCAACAACACTAGTAGGTAAGCTGTTCCACTGTTTAACAGTTCTGAGTCTTCAATCTGGTTCAGTCTTCAATACTCAATCTTCAATACTTCAATATGAGGTCATGCAGCATAAGAGAACTGGGATTGCCCCCCAGCACTTAGTAAATCTGTAAAGACATCTCTTTTTAAATTGTTGATTTAGTATCAATTTTAATGTTATTTGTAGTTTATTTTCCCAATTCTATAGCATCCATTTTTAAAATTAAATGTTGTGAGCTGCTTTGACTATTTGGGGGAGGGGCTATAAGAAAAATAAATAAATCCTTAAAAATACCCGTTCCTCTTCCAGTTAATTTCTGTTCCGCATAAAGGGCATCTTTTTGAAGCAAATGTGCAGGGTTTTTTTTAAGGGAAACTAGATGGTGAACTTTAAGAGGCAATTCTCACAGGAGAATATTTTTCTGAGTGCCAATTGTCTCCTTCAGAGAGTGGAAAAAGACACAAGATCAACTGTTGTCAATGTATACTAACCGACAGAGAAAGCTAATTGAGAAACTGAAAGTTGAAGGTTCACTGGTTGAAAGTGTCATGTAATACTGAAGAATGTAATTATAGAATATAAGAATTATGGAATATAGGAACTGGAAAGTTTCTTAAACATGGTTTCATTAAACTGCATGTGCAATGGAATTAAGAGTAATGAGAATTCCATGGCAGTTAATGAAAAAAGGAGTTCCTTTCTTTAAAAAAGTTATATTAACAACTCCAGTTTAAAAAAAAGAAGGAAAACAATAAAAGAAGCCAATGTAGCTCAGCTCAAACATAAGAATATGTTGCACATACAGGTAGCCCAGATTTGTAGAGACAATGTAAGGAAGATTAAAACTTGAGTTGAACTGAAGTTGGTGAAAAATGCTAAGAACAAAAGTGCTTCTTCAGATTTATTTATATAAAAGGATGTTAAGGGAATCATTACAACCATTAGCACAGAGAGCAAAAAGGTGAGAAATAAGGAAGAAAAGGCAAAGACATTATTAGGGAATGCCTATCAACCTTGAAGAGGGTGAGTTCTTCAAGGCCAGTTATAGAAATCTTAGGGAACTTATTAATGACTTGCCTGGATGACTATTCTGAAGACTAACCAAATAGTTAAAGAACAAGATGAATGGAGAAAAGCAAATGTCCCTACCTTCAAAGACAAAAAAACTAAAGGACTCAGGAAACTTTAGATTATCCAATCTGATATTGAGAACTGGGAAGCTTGTAGATCACAAAAAGCCCTATCAACATCATCCAAACAATGCATCATTTACCAGAAATCAGCATGGATTTGTCCAGAACAAATTATGTTGGATTATCATTATTTCATTTTGCAGAGCACCAAATACATGAAGATAAATGGATATCATATTTCTTGACTTTAGTAAACCATTTAATACAATACTGTTCACCATTTTGATTAGCAAGCTACATTATTTCAGAATGAGCTGGTAATGTGGTTATTACCATATTTATCAGAAAGGAAGACTCAACTGAATTTAAGACAATCTCCCTCCTGATATTCCCCTCACACACACCGAGAAAATGAAAGGAAGACAGAAAATAATTACTTTCACAGATAAAATTTTGGTGTAAACTCTAGAAATGTCAATTTATATTCGTTAACTACAGTTGAAAGTTAAAGCTATCCTGAAGATTCTTCCACCCCACCTCCAACAACATACTTTCATGCACCCAATGTCAGCAATTGATATTTTTGATATTGAACCAGTAACTCAGACTGAGAGACCCAGTTTAGTGCAGTGGTTAAAGTATCAAGCTAGAAATTGGGAAATTGTGATTTCTACTTCTGCTTTAGGCCCCATAAATAATTTATTATATAAATTACAATAATGGTTCAAATTGGTTGTCATTTTCTTCTAAACACTTCCTTGTTCATTGATGTGTGACCTTTGCACGTTCCTAAGCACAAAAATATTTTCTCCAAAAAATAAATTAATAAAATGTACTGTGATTCTATGATTAGCCTAGAGGATTTGACTTTTGGTATGTCATGTACATTGGCATCAAAATCCGTATCAGAAGCTACACTTCAAAAAAAAAAAAAGGAAGGACCAAGACAAAAAGCAGATTTAGTTCTTATAATTAAAATAAAATGTCTGTAAACTAAGGAACTCTGGTTACATAATTTATCTCCATCTGCATGTCCTAAGCACCCACCCAAGTTATCCTCACTTTACACAAGCCAAGCCAGCAAGACAGAAAAAAAGCAATAGGAAAGAAGTGGGATAAGGTTAATGGGTAGCTGTACTGGGAAGGAAAGAAAGACAAACTCTATTTAGACTTTACTGACAGTGAATAAATCTGCTCGGGAAACAGCCCATTCTAAGCAAGGATGCATATTCAAAGGTATCTACATTTTGAAATAGCAAGGTCATTGTCCATTTGCACTCCATGCTGTCTCACTAGTTTTTAATTGCAACTTCTGTTCTTATCATCTGAACCCCACTCTCATTCAAAGGTAATTATAGATGCAGGGGAGTGTCTTGCAGCCTGTCAGGTAAATACAGTAAATAGATTCACAGTTGGCTTGAAAGCAATACTCAAAGCCTCCTCATCAATAGTTCCTTGTCAACCATAAAGTGGCATGCCATTGAGTTCAGTCCTGGTCCCACCACTCACCAACATTTTCATCAATGCCAGTGGAAAGAATATTTATCAAATCTTCAGATAGTACAGAACTGGAATAGCTAACAACCTAAAAGATAGAAATAAAACTCAGAATTATCTTGGTGGATTAAACAGTTGGGTTCAAGCCAAAGGAAGTCCAATTCACAGACACTTATCAATGATAGCTGAAATGGTATTCATTAATACGTGCAGGAAGAATCCCCAAATTGTAGATGATCCCCAGTGAAAATGAGTCAGATGTACAAATTGGCTATTTAAATGACCATAGCAGTTGTAGGTTGTTTTAATATAATACAATTTTTTATTTAATAAAAATAAAATTTATCCTGCCTTATTTATTTCTCTAAATAACTCAAGGTGACAAACATATCTAATACTCCTTTCTCCTCCTATTTTCCCTACAACAACAATCCTGTGAATTGGCTGGACTGATACAGTAACTGGCCCAAGGTCCCCTGAATGGCTTTCATGCCTAAGGCCGGACTAGAACTCACTATCTTCTGGTTTCTAGGCAAGCACCTTAACCATTAGACCAAACTGAATCCAAGTCAGAAGATAATAAGTAAACTATAATAATAAGTAAACTATAGTTTCAAATATATATTTCTCAAGCTCAGTTTTGAATACTGTACTCATTTCTGATATTCCTCATAAGAAAGATTCAGGAAATAAGATTCAGAGGAGGACAACAAAGATGATCAGGGGTCTTTAAACAGTATAATGAATTGGCTCTGTTTAGCCTTAGGAAAAGGTAACCGAAAGAAGAATATAATAGTATTTCCCATGAATCTAAAGCAGTATCATGAAGAAAAGCTCAAGAATTGCTCTTTAATATCTCTGAGTGCATGACACTGAATCTCAGTAATAAGTTATTGGAAGGCACAATCCAGTTGCAAAAAAAAATTTGATATTTTGATATTTATTTATTTTAGATATTTATATTGAATCAGTAATCCAGATTGAGAGCCAGTTAAGTGTAGCAGTTAAGGCATCAAACTAGTGTCTGGGAGATTGTGAATTCTAATTCTGCTTTAGGCACAAAGCCAGCTGGATGACCTTGAGCCAGTCATTCTTTCTCAGAATGGGAAGCAGGTGATGGCAAGCCACTTCTGAAATCTTGCCAAGAAAATTACAGTGATTTTCCAATGAAATCATGAGGAATCAGGACTGACTTGAGTGCACCAAAAAGGGGAAAAGAGCTTTGAACTTAATATTGATGTACTCCAGCAGAGGCATTGAGAAAGGGATTGGGCACAATGTCCTCTTCTAACTTTATAATTCTGTGAAAAATAAATAGGCTTCTTTTTTTTTTCAAATGAGAAGATCATTTCAAGGAATTAACATGGGTAGGTTGCTTTATTATTTATAATATTATCATTGTGATTGTGTATGTGAGTCCTATTCTATCATTACATTCTATCCTAAGATATTCAATATAATTTGAAAATAATTTTGGGAAGGTGCTGTGAACTATGGATATTCATAAAGGGGGACAAGGGAGTGCAAAAAGATTGGTGCATGACAATGTCATCCACAAAAATACGATGATATACATATTTGTTAAGATTCAAGCTCAGAATGGTGGCATTTGAATGATAACATCATTGCACTTGTCATAATTTTGATGACACTGCAATGTGCTATTGATGCTACTAGTCCAACCTGTTTCATTTTTTTCAGATTTGAATCTGAAGCATCACACAGTGTAGGGGAGAGGCTGACAGAGGAGGAGGAGTGAAACATGGCATCATCTTAGAATCCTTATATAAACATAAAAGAGCAAAGTCCAACCCTCTTTTGACCAATCTCCCTCTCCCCAAACTCCATCTAATGTTATCTAGTTTCTACAGGTGCAAACTCTCAGTCTGAGAAGATTTCTTTATGTAGACATTTAGCAATAAATTAGTTGTTTTGAGCTTTAGTGTGTGCTCCTGATTGCTTGCACCTGACACTTACATACTTGTTATGATTCAAGCTTGGAATGGTGGCATTTGAATGATAACATCATAGCACATTCCTTAATGTTGGTGACATTGCAATGTGCTATGGATGATGAGAGTCCAAAGTGTTTTTTTTCCACAATTGAATCTGAAGCATCACACAACCTTATTCTATTTTCTCAAATAACACACAGCTTCCCTTGCCTCTCAGGAGTCAATTAAACCTCTGGAGAAATTCATCATAAAGAAACTTGTTATTGGGCATTTCACACTGGAAAGTATAGGGACCACAGGGAGACTTCAAAATAAGAGGATACTGTATATGTAAAATAAAATAACTAAAACATATTCTTATACAAGCTTTCAACAATCACAAAGCTCACAAACGTGGTCAGCATTCCCAAAAATAAGAAAATAATTTTGGAAAGTAGATGGAAAGCCCTGTTGCAAGCAGGATTTACCTTTGTTACTCTTTATTTGTCCCCTTGGCCTGTCTCAGTAATCAGTTGGTTTACCCTCTCTGTCCCCCTAACATTGATCAGTCACCTAGGATCAGTTGTCAAATTTCTTTTGGAGAATATGGAAGACATCCTGTGCTGAGAAGACATGTCTGATTTCTCTGGGCAGGCAGGTTAAAACTCTAAAAATGATTATACTATGATTGTTCTATTATATCATGGCAATGCATATCACAAAGTATCTCATTAAAATGGAGAAAACTGAAGCACGGTGGGTTCATGAATGCAAAGATGTCCTTAGAGCTGGCCAGAAAATGTAGCTTGAAATGAGTGAGTGGATGCCATATTTTTATTCTGTTCGTTTTAGAGCAATCTGTTTAGTTTTGGGTATTGATGCAATAGTTCTGCCTTGGAGACTAGAAGTATTGATTTGACATATTGACTAGAAGTAACCAAAAAGAATGTAGTCATTTCTTATTTTTCGGTGGCTGTGGCTCTGAATTTTTTGACTGTATAATAAGAAAATTAAGTCTTTCTGTCCCTCTGTCTCTCTCATCACAGAACCTGTTGGGTTTTATCCCTTACGGAATCAATGAAGAGTTCTTATAAATTCATAACCCGTTACAGAATTAGTATGGAAACCAAAGCTTCATAATCCATTTATCAGTGATATAGAGGTAAAGCTGAGCAGTGAGGAGGCCAGAAAAGGGTTTTATTGTCAGTTTAGTCCATGTGTATTTATGTATTTAACTTAAAAGTTTACAACTACACATACCCTAAAGATTTACTAGAAGTTTTCATTCCTTTTTTATATTATAACCTAAGGACATCAATGAATTGAAGGACAGGAAATCAAGGGTTGGTTGCCGTCTAAAATGCCAGATGATGATAATCAATGTGGATGGCTTTAAAATAAGGTCAGACACTTTGTTGGAGCACTCAGCTCTCACTGATTACCCATAACACTGGGTGTATGGTTTATTGTTTTTAATGCATATTGCATTTTTTAAATAAAAGGTTCAAAAAGTTTTTAAATAGGATCCTCATCATCATTTTGAGCAGAGACAGTATGGTGCAGTGGCTAAGGGGCTGGACTGTGAATCAGAGTCATGCCCCTTATTAGATCTGCAAGATAACTATCTTCAAAAACAACATTCTTGAGTTCATACACTGGGTTAAACCTCATATTAGATGTCCTTAGTTCAAAGCTGATCTAGATCATGTTATATAAGCAGTTATATCTATGCCACCATCTTCTGTACTTGCAAAATGGGAAACATAATACTGGTAATTTTATTGTAAGAATTACTGGGAAAAAAATTGCAATCTGCCGAGAAGACTTTCAAGCATGTTATAAACATTTTAAAATATTTTTAAGAACATAGGAAAAAATATTGCTCCTGAAAGATGCTAGAAGCTGGAAAAATGTACGGCAATGGATATGGACTCATTTGTGTAATTCCTGAATAAGATGGAAGTGACTGCTAATCAATATATCTGAATAATACTCACCTATTCTAATATCTTATGGAAGGAAAAACTTTTCTCTTTTCTCAGAACAGAAACAGGGTGATAAAAATAGTAGGCTTTGATAATATGTGAATTATTGCTTGCTAAAATCTCATGATGTCATTTTTATTTTGAATATTCACATCATCCTTGGGCAGAAGTTGAAAGTTTATTAAAGCAATCTGCTTGAGGGAACAGAATGGTTGGCAAGATTTTGAAGGATTTATTAACATTATCAATCATATTTGGTCAACAAATTAAGCTTCCACGTATTTCTTTCTAAGTAATTTTGTTTCTTAGTTTTCATACATGGCTTGCATGTTGGCCAACACAATACAGTGGTACCCTTTTCTTACAATTAATATTTATTTTATATTTATTTTGTTTTATATTTATTTATAGTCCACCTTTATTATTTTTATAAACATCTCAAGGTGGCAAACATATCTAATACTCCATCCTCCATCTATTTTCTCTCATCTCATGAATGTTGATTTCTCATGTGAAATCTTGCATGATCTTACAAAAGAATGCCAAAGTCTCATGAGATTAAGATGATCACATGAGATGTTAGTCAATTTTTATTATTCTTATTTCAAGATCTGCAGATGCTATTAAGGAGTGTTGCAGGAGTTGCAAGTTATGAAAAGACATTTTAAAATATGAACATTTGGCTGTAAATATTTACATGAAAACACTTTTTCACTTAAAACAATATATCTAAACAAATTCTCACTACATTCATTTCAAATACATTTTGAGCTTTTTTAAAAAAAGAATAAGTTGAAACGTTCAGTCAAGACAAATGCTGTATTCAAATCTGCACAATAGTTCATTTTGTGTTAATATTCAGAAAATGGAATCCTAAGCACCCCTAATCAGGAATTGTCTTTAACAATACAGTGGTACCTCACAAGACAAGTAACTCGCAGGATGAGCAAAAAATTTAATCAGAAAATATTCCGCTAGACGAGCCGCGAGGAAACTTCATGCCAAACCTTGTGCATCATCAGTAAGCATGCTCTGTATTTCCCATTCAGGCAACTCCACGCAACAGTTCTGCCGACTCTTACCTCATGTTTTACTCCATTGTTGCAAACAGCAACCCTGAGCGAGAATTCTGGCACACGCACATTCTGCTGAATCTCCTCTCGTGCGGTTTACTCCATTGCCATACTGGTGGCAGCGCACGTGCATGCATTCTGCCTATGTTCCTGATCGCAATGAGCACCACACGAACAGCTCACATGGGAAATCTCCCAACGGAGCTCTCCTTTCTCACTGCGTAAACATCGTAAATTAAGTGAAAAGCATTCAAGAGAGAGAATTCCAGAGACTCCTGATTCAATCTCCAGGAAGTCCCCTCCTCCTCCTCTCCTTTGTGCCGGGATATTCTTAAAGCCATGCGCATATGCACACACACACTCCCAGTGCTTCTTTCCTCCGTACTATGAAGGGAGAAGCGACAAAGGGAGGATTTCTGCTTGGGGCAAGGACAAGGACAATTTCTTTGTCGA
>JANHZU010009695.1:0-17199 GCA_032468055.1 Acrochordus granulatus | reverse complement strand
CTCCTTGAATCATTTTCTATCAATTCCCTCCATTCTTTAGGGGGAAAAAATGATCCTGTGGCTAAACTTATTGTCCTTATTAGCAGTCCTCAGAGGTAATTCTTTCTTCCCTATTCAGCTTTCTTCCATTTTAATTTTTGGACACAAGAGAACTCACTGAAACTCTTTCCTTTTAGGGGTCCGATCTGAGGTCCAGTTGGTGGAGTCTGGAGGGGACGTGAGGAGACCTGGGGAGTCCCTCCGCCTCATCTGCCAAGGCTCCGGGTTCACCTTCAGCAGCTATCATATGAGCTGGGTGAGGCAGGCTCCAGGGAAAGGACTGGACTGGGTGGCACACATCTACTTCAGCAGTACTTACTACTCAGACCTAGTGAAGGGACGCTTCACCATCTCCAGGGACGATGCCAAAAGCCAAGCATATCTGCAGATGAACAGCCTCAAACTGGAGGATACGGCCGTCTATTACTGCGCTAGATACACAGTGGGAAGAAGTGAATTGGAAGCCGGGTTAAAAACCTTCCCTTCGTCGGAGCATTTCCTCACTCAGTTCAGCCACAGAAAGCTGCATTTTTCAATGTCAGGAGGCTGGGAAAGCTGCCTGATTGCAAGTGAAATAGAGCTGATCTCAGCCTGGGCCGTGCAGGAGCTGTTTTCCAATTGGAGCGGACGAAACCAGGACATCTCAGCAAAGAGAAAACACTTAATATTTCACAACAAAAAGAAGCAAAGACCTCTGCGCATTCGCACCTCTTGCTGATACCCGAAAGAGACTCACAACATCTGCCACAATTAAAGTGGTTCCACCTCAAGAAAAATGGGAGGCCAAATCCACATATGAGAACATCCACAAAAGGATGCCTTAGACCAGGCATGTCCAAATTGTAGCCAGAGGGCCACATGTGTCCTTCAACAGCTGGTAGTGCAGCCCAACAACATTATAAATATATAAGAAAATAAAGGAAGTTGTTTTGTTATTTATGCATATTCCACTAACGATATTACGGAATATATTTCATACACAGCCCACAACATAACCTCTTCACTGAATGCAGCCTGGGCAAGCCAAAAGGTTGGACTCTCATGTCTGGGAAGGGAGGGAAGGAGGGAATGGAGAAGAGAGGAGGGGAAAGGAAGGGGAGGAAAAAGGAAAGGGAAGGGAAGGGAAGGGAAAGCTTCCTCGTCTGTTATTAGGACTGGGAAGCTGTGTGACAAACAGATGTGTCAGGTCTCTGCAAGGAAATCTATGGGATCAATGACCTGAGAGGCTCTTTCATACCAAGCAGGATGCAAATTTCCTTTTTGAAGGAGCCACTTGGTTTTCCTTTCAAAGATGTGCCCATCAACAAAGAGTATGTGTGCTTTCTTGAATGCTTCTCATCGATTTCCCTGCACACCGTGAGACAGAGCCAACATGTTTCTGTGTCTAAATTCGATGTCCTTCCTGGCAGCCCTCGGAGGGGTCGTGCTTCCTTCTCCATAGAGTTCCTATTTGCTGCTTTTGCGTACAGAGCAATGTTATGTATGCAGGGCAGTGCAATGAGTCATGTACAGACCAACACATTGGTGAAACAAAGCACCCCCTCCACAAGACTATGGAAGAGCACAGAAGAGCAAACACAATGGGGCAGGTTTCAACAGTCCCTTTGCATCTTAAGGACAAGGATCAGTCCTCTGAAGACAGCAAATTTTGGACAGAAAGGAACGTTGATTGGAAAGAGGTGTCAAAAAAGCTACCTGAAAATTGAACATTCCTTTCAAAACAAAGGGGGAGAAATTGGACACGCAAAATTAGACTCCTGTTTACAACACAGGAAAAGTGTTGTTTCTCTCCTAAGACAGTTTTCTCACTCGTTTGCATGCTGATTCAGGTGACCCTGAGGGCACAGATTAACCCCCAGGTGATTTAAACATCAGCATGTTTATAAATGCCTGCCATCCCCTACCAGCTAGTTTGAACTGAAGAAGCTTCTTGTATGGGAAGCAAAATGACTTCAAGAGAAAACACAAAATCCAGGTGCCTTTTGAGAAAGCTTTTCTGTGACCCCATAGGTCCAGATATATCTACTTGGCCTATAGTTTCTTCGATTTTCCTTTGCATCTTGGCTATGTGAGTGAAATTCATGTGTGGCTTACAAATTGTGCCTTCTAACTTGATCAGTATTGAGTTGCTAGAGGCTTCTACAAAAATATATGGTCTAGGGAATATGATTGGTTTCAAACATGGCTCTTTAAATTATTCCCAGTGAAGGTTGTCTTTTTATGATATTTAAAAACCTCCCTTAATGTTTAAAGTTTATCAGATGTTATTTTACTTAATGCAGTGTAAACCTGCTCTTTTTTTCTAAATGATACGTAGAGAGAAGTGCCAAATCCAGTTTAAACATCTGACTTGGTGTGAGAACCGAGAACCATAAGAATGAAGCATTTCTGGTTTTGCTGGTTGTTTTTTCTCCTTTGGAGCACATCTGGAACATGATTTGAGTCAAATTTGCCAGGTGTGTGCAAAGAAATCCATATGTGAAGGCAGCTAGGGGAATATTTATTTATTTGAGATGCCTTCTGAGTATATTTGAAGCAATATGTGGAGCTGGGCACCATTTTCCCTTTCAAGAAGCCAGCTTTTTTCCTTTTCATGCAACAGCCACCAATACAAAGTTTGTGTTCTTTCCTGAATCATTTCCTAACAAGCCCCCTTCATTCATCAGAAGGAGCAAAATGTTTTGTGGCCAAATGTGGTGTTCTTACTTGCAATCTTCGGAGGGAATGCTCCCCTTTCTCTTCATTTCCCTCTATTTGCTGTTCTTGTGCCCAGGAGGTGCCACTACAGCATCTTTCTTTCCAGCTGACCAGGCAGTGGTCCACTTGGTGAAGTATGGAAGGAATGTGAAAAGACGTGGGAGTCCCTCTGTCTGTCCTGCCGACCCTCCAGGCTCACTGTCAGTAATTACTGTGCATACTGGGTGAGGCAGGCTGCAGAGAAGGATTTCACAAATATATCCAAGTTTATCTATTTCTATTACTCGAACAATGTCAAGAGAAGCTTCACTATCTTCAGGGACAATGCCAAAAGTCGCTGCATCTGCAAAGGTGCCGCTTGAAACTTAATCAGTCTCTTATTGCACAAAGGACACACTGAGAAGTGAATCTGAAGCCAAATAAGCACCTTCTTTCTTCGGAGCACCTCTGCAGCTTGATTCAGCCCTCGTCCTAGAGTAGTAAATAAGGATTGATCACCATGTAGTAAGAACTTTGGGTCTGTTTTGATCCAGATATCCGGTTAAAGACTTGGAAGAAATTGAAAAAAATAATGAAATCGATTGAAAATTCTAGCTTCACCTTCCATGGTTACAAACTGATCTAGCTTCAAAAACAAAAAAAGAGAGAGAGACTCAGATAGAATGTAGTCCTTTCATATCACGGCCAAAGGCAGAAAGTGAAACTTCAAATGATCCTTCTGAATGTTCAAACTGCCACGACATTGAGGAAACATCTGGACCAACAGAATCTCCTTGGAGAATTAGGAAGATTCCTCTCCTCCTCACTTTTGGCACTGGGGGGCCAGGTTGTTACGCGACACCCCCTTGCCTATGGAGCCAGCAGGGGTGGGGCAGGGAATGAAGCACGTATTGTTAGATCTTGTCTCATTTTTGAGAAGTCTGTGTTCGATTTCTGCAATAGTCCCCTGCAAAGGTCTCCCCAAAGTTTCACATCTCAGGATCCTCATCGTGGACTGGAGATATTGTTTTGCGTGGAGCAAATCATCTGCACTCATCTTTCTCACCTTTGGTGTCCAACATGACCATCTGAGGAAGTTTCGGTGCGTGATTTCTTTCCCTGGACTTAAAACCCTTTTCTGAAATGAGGAGATTCTCTCAGATTTTGCTTTACTTATTCAAGTGAAAATCTGAGCCTTCTCCAATCTACCCACAATAAATTATATGATGGTTTTGATTATTCCCAGGACTGGAACAACATTGGAAAATCATGTGTGAAATCTATCTATGAAGAAATACACAAGCAAATGCCTAGCAGAGGCTCTTTTATCCCGACAGATATGCAAATCAGGGCACAACTACCTCTTTAAAGGAGCCCCATGTTTTCCCTCTTCAGGCTACACCCACCTACACAAAGTTTGTGCACTTTCACAAATTCTTCCCAGTCAATTCCCCTCCATTCATTAGAAGGGGCAAAAATGATGCTGTGGCTAAACCTCTTGTCCTTCCTAGCAGTCCTCAGAGGTAAACGTTTCCTCCATGTTCAGCTTCTTTTGATGTTAAACATTGCATACAGAAGAGCTGACTGAAACTCCTTTCCTTTCAGGGGTCCGATCTGAGGTCCAGTTGGTGGAGTCTGGAGGGGACGTGAGGAGACCTGGGGAGTCCCTCCGTCTCTCCTGCCAGGCCTCCGGATTCACCTTCAGCAGCTACGGCATGAGCTGGCTGAGACAGGCTCCAGGGAAAGGACTGGAATGGGTGGCCTACATAGGTACATTCTCAACTCCAATTTACTACTCAGACAAAGTCAAGGGACGGTTCACCATCTCCAGGGACGATGCCAAAAGCCAAGCATATCTGCAGATGAACAGCCTCAAACCGGAGGACACGGCGGTCTATTACTGCGCTAGAGACACAGTGGGAGGAAGTGAATCGGAAGCAGAGCAAAAACTGCCCATTTCACACAGCCTCTCTGCCAATGTATTTGCAATATAAATATCCTTTGGTTACTCAGCCTTCTTCCTTCGTGTCTCCATTTTGCCGTTCGACCTTCCTTCATTCTTTCTGCAGGACCAACCCTCTCCTTCTTAGTTCCATGTAGTCACCATCTCACTGCAACTTCATCTTCAATCCAGGCTGATATTTCCTCAGTCCACTCCTTCCTGGACTTCTCCCTCTCGTTCCACCACCAGCGTTCCTTCCTCTTCTAGCCCCACATCAACGTCTGGGAATCCTTAGGATTCTGCTTCCTGCTCTCCCTTCAGGAGATGCTTCAATCAAATTGCCTCTCACACCTTCCAAATGAGCTCACCCACTTAGTTCTTCTCCTTCTTCTTACCTCTCATCGTTGATGCAATTTCCCTCCTAGAAATATATATCCACCCATCTCAAGGCTTGTGGAGAAGTTGTGCATTATTCAGCTACAATCAACAACACTTGTTAAGTCATCCAAGGGAGACTCTCTCCTTCAAAAGCAGCTCTGAATTCTACCTGCTTATTATGGTCACTGTATCTGACTGAATTCCAACATTATGTAAATACAAGAGCAGTTTCCTGTTCAAATGATGTCTCAACTTGAATTTTCAAGATGCGTGTTTCCTTCTGTCCAAATAAACCTGCTGATTTACACAAAATATTGTGCCTTGACTGGTGTTGGGAGTTTTTCAGCATTTAAAAACCACGTCCACAATGTAGGTTGAAGGTGAAGGTGTGTGAATCAAAATGAAGGTGTGTGAAGCCAAGCAAGAAGTGCCCATTTTTACACAGCAGCTCTACCTATTTCTTTTGCGATAACAATACCGCTCCATTAATGAGGTTTCCTTCTTCATGTCTTCATTCTGCAGTTCAGCCTTCATTCATTCTTTCTCTTTTCCTTTTAGTCCCATGTAATCACTCCCTCGCCTCAATTTCATATTCAGTCCATTTTGTATTTACTCAGCACACTCATTCCTGAACCTCTCACTCTCATTTCACCAAACATATTTCTTAGCCTTAAATTTAGTTCTGGTACGGTCAATTTCATCAAAAAGAAATCAGGACAAATGGTTGTCATTGCAGATAGGAAACTCCAGTCAAAGTCCCACTTCTGGGCTGAGACTCATTGGTGGACTTAAGCCACCTTCCTTATAAATTGGTTTTGACTTCCACGTGAGGCTCTGATGCAAATGAACTCACTGAGTTGTTTCTGCTTTAAATAAGCACAACCACCCCAAGAGCATCACAGACCCAAAGATGTCATTCTTCCAAAGAAAGGGTTCTTTTCCTACTTGCCACTGGATCTTGACATTCTTCTTTTTTCCATTGTAGCGGCTCCTGTTTGTGAGTATCTTGAAAACAGAGATGAACAATGAAATCAAACAAAAGTGGAGTTGTGTACTGATTAATTAATGTATGTCATTAATTGAGATGTTCGCTCCAATGTTCAACTTGTGGAATCTGGACCAGGAACAGTGAGCCCTGGAGGATCCTTCAGATTAACTTGCAGAGTTATGGGTGACTCCATCAAGAATGCGTACTGGGATTGGATCCGCCAAGCTCCAGGAAAAGGATTGGAATGGGTGGGCCAGATCGACTGGAGTAGCAATAGCTGGAGGACATCCTATGCCTCCTCCCTCCAAAGCCGAACAACCTTGTCTGCCGATGCCTCCCTCAATGAGTATTATTTGGCAATGGAGTCCCTGACAGCTGCAGACTCAGCCACATATTACTGTGCACGAAGTCCACAATGAGATGAAGCAAAGGAGGAAGTGTGAAAGAGATACTTTGGGGAAGATAGTTGCTTTTGGGTCTTTGCCTGAAAAAAAAGTTACGCATTCTCATCAGTGCAATAATATATCCTAGTTCTTCTTTAAGGCTGCCATTGTCTGCAGAGGGGAGCAAACTCTCAGATCAACAAGAAATATTACTAGACTTTCAAGTTACTGCTCATATTCAGAACAGTGCAAAGCATGCTAGTTGCTTCTTCTTCGTTTTCTCTTTCTATTGTCTCCTTTTTTTCTATTTGCACAGTTTTTTCAAGGACTGGCTGCAGCATCATTCTCGTGGACAGAGATTAAGCATTAAGTTGCTCCAGTTGTGGGGTTGGTTATGAGTTCTGAATGTCTTTTAACCTTTCTCTTCCCATTCCTTACTGATACATCCTTTTTTGCACTGGTTTTCAAACCAGGACCATAAGGGCATGAGGTGGTAGGAATGGAGAGAATCTGATCAGTCACTGTATCAAATTTTACTTTATAGTGTGCAGTTTCATCAGGGCTCAACTGGACATTACATATGGAATAATGAGTATGTGCTGGTTATTAAGAAATAAATGTTTATATTTAGACAAAATATTTAATATATATACTGCAATTTTATCAAATAAATATAGTAAAAGTTTACAAAACAAATCTTTATGGAGGTTAGTACCAATTAATAGCTGTATTGTATTGTTTATTTTTATTTATTTTCTGAGATGGGGCTATTGGGCTCATTTCATTCAGTCTAGAAACTCTGGACAACTCCTGGGGATGAGGATCATTGTTCCAAGCCTTGCTTTCTGACTTATATAGTGAAGGTCTCTTCAGACCCTGAGCCTTATGGCTCTCTTCTACCTGTTTTGCACAAAAGGTCAGCAGGGTTTGACAAACTGACATTCTCCACAAGACAAATAATAGAGTGTTTTAGCTGTGAGGCTGATGATTTCGTCTACTGCTTCTGAACTATCATTCAATAGGTCCCTGAAGAGCATCCTTCCCCAGGAGACTTTCTCACAACTCCCTTTTTAGTTTTGATAAATAATTCTTCCTCTTTCTTACTTTTTGCATTTGTAGACAACGTCTGATGTGTTTGAAACAGCTCCTCTCTCTTGGTTCACTACCTGCCCTCACTGGTCATTCATAACCTTGGTTGGGAATGATAGAAACATGCAGAAAAATACATTTCCATTTAACTTCCCTAGCAGGTATATTGGTAGATTCTAACATAAAGAGTGCCAGTGGTAAGGGAGGGAAGGGAAGGGAAGGGAGAGGAAAGTGCTGTGCATGCAATGGAAACAGCCACAACCACAAAATGATTATTAATCATCATATCCTGCTGGACAAGCTGTAGGGTTAGGTATTGAGGACAGCTTTTAGAATGCTTTTGTTCTTTCCTCAGTAGCTGATGCCAACTAACAATGATGTGTTTCCCAGTGAGTAAATATTACACTAATGTTACAGGTTTCTTATTAATGTCCGAGGGCAGCATGCTGATTTCAACCTGTGAAACCCTTTGACTTAGCATGCGTAGGGAGGACTCATTAGAAAATACTGTGATGTTGGGAAAGATCGAAGGGAAAAGGAGAAGGGGATGGCAGACGATGAGATGGATAGATAGCATAGTCAGTGTGATGGGCGTGGGCTTGGGAAGACTCCGGGAGGCAGGGCAGGATAGGGAGGCCTGGCGTGCTGCAGTCAATGGGGTCGCAAAGAGTAGGACTGCATGACTGAACAACAACCTTAAATAATGCATCTCTCCATTGAAATTGGCTTGACCCCTTTGATCATATCAGGAGAAGCAGCTGGTTGAACCTCTTGTTGGAGAAGGCAGAGGGGATTAAGGCTGGAGGCATTCCTTTTCCTTGATTGGAGTGGTCTACTAGAACCATCTCCTGCAAGAAGCAAGTTGCCATAATTCTGGAAGGATCGGGCTTAGTTGGTACAGTTCACTTCTCATATTTCTTCATAATCTAACCCCATTTTAATTTCTTTGAAACCTTAGGATTCTGCTTCCTGCTGTCATTTCAGAAATACTTTTGACCTTTCAATCAAATTGTACCAAACCCTGATCCAGCTACTTACCCACCTCATTTTTCCATTTATTTTCTTAGCTTTGATAACTTGATTCAATTTACCTTCTGTAAATATATATCCACATCATTCAGCATCTTTGGAACTTTTAAATTTATGCCAGGTATGAAAGTATGAAGTAGCCACTTCCCTTGATTATTTTGATCCTTATGTATGAAAGTGTTCATTAAAATACGAATAATTTGTCATATTTTTTGCAGTAGTTTCCTATAACGTAACCACAGGAGGCTTTAATGATGTAATTGACACTTCTTTTTCTCTTAATAGGGCATCCCTGACCTTTAATATTCAGAGAAATAATGCTACATTACTCTCCCATTCGCACCATTTTCTTAAAAGGCCTCTGTTTAATTTATCTGAATGATGAATGTCATCATACATCCAGGAGAATCTTGAAAGCTTATGGCTCACAGAATCTATCATAGTGTTGTCTGATATGATAAAGTAGAACATTCTTCTCCTCCTCCTTCTTCTTTGCATTGTCTCCTTCCTCCTCTTCTCTTTTTCCCCTTTGAAAATCATTCCTCCCATATCTCTCTCCTTCCCCATCTCCCACTACCTACTTTTTAAGTTGGGTCACCTTCCATACATCAGATTAAAAATAAAGGAAGTCCTTTATGAAGATGAATCGAACTGAAATCCTTCTCCATTGCTGAAGAGAAAACCACTAATATTCAACCAGTTGCGTTCTATCCATTTGAAGTGTACCCACACATGGAAAAGTTGGATATGAAAGATTTGGGAAGGAAGCATCCCAAGAAACTGATATAACAGCAAAAATCCCAACAGCTCCTATGAGGCTAACTTCAGGAAGAGGATCTCACAACTGGCAAAACATGCAGCGGTGATCCTGACAGCCACCAGAGATTCCCAGATGACAACCTCTACCTCTCCTCCCTCATCCTGGAGTCTCAGCTGGTGCCAAACTTTAAACCTGTCTGGGTATATTTCTGAGAAGGCAACCCCCACTTCTGAACCCTTTCAATTCTCAATAATACATGCCAGGTTGGCCTGCTTCTCAGATTTTTTGCACGTTTATGCAAAGAAAACCAAGCAGGGGGATATGAAGAGACAGTATTCCATTCTTTATTTTTCTCTGGGTGAACAATTTTGTTCCTTAAAATATCTGGATTTTTGCCTTTTGTACGCTGGTGGATAAAAGGAAGGAAATAAAATAAAAACAAATATGAATAGTAATGAGAAAGTGGAAATCCAAAGCATGCAAAGAAAAAAACCTGTCTGAGAGAATTGGGTATTTTTTAATAAATTAAATTGCATATTAAAAAAAGATAGAAAGGAGACATATTCTGTGTCACACTACTTAGAATTGCAGTCATCCTATGAAAATAGAAGAGAGGTGAGAAAGTATTGTCACATGGAAAATAACAAAACAGAAACATGGAAGGAATCTTTAAAAACTAAATAGTTGTAATTTTTATTTTCTATGAGCCAAGCTGGGATGAAGGAAGAGCAGGGTAGCCCTGTCTAATTTTGCAGGAGGAGTCCTGATCTCCTTCAGACCATCAATCCTGATGACTCTCTGAGAAGATGAAAATAAGAAGTTTGTCCAAGCAAATCCTCCAGAACAGGAAACTTTCCTAGGTCATATCTGATCAGGAAATTGAAGAACAGCTTTGTTTCACCTGCTTTCATCTTCTGGACCACAACCATGCCTTCTTAGACTCACTTCCTCTCTTACAATACAAGTATTTCTCTGGAGAACCAAGCCTGCTTCTGCTCATCTTGCAAACTAGAGGACAGTTTTGTCCCACAGAATCCAAGTGACCGTGGGGGAATGGCCGGCAAATAAAACCAGGATTTCCTGGTGAGGCTAATTATTCCCTTACTTGTTGGCTTGGACATTCATAGACATGGTCCCAGTTCAGTTTAGTTCCTCAAGAAACTCTCCAGAAAGCCATGCCTGCGTTCACTGTAGTCCTCGTTTCTTGAACAAAAAGCAAACTGACTTTTCAAAGACCACAAGGTAACTAATTCAATCTTTGCAAGGAGAATCTTTGGTTGTGAAGTGATCTCTTGGTTTTACTTTGTGTCCTGCAAATTTGTGTTTGGAAGTCATTCTTCTTTGCTTAAAAGGTAAAGGTTTCCCCTGCCATTGTTGCCAACTCAAAGGGGGGGAGATCATCTCCGATTCAGTGCCGAGGGAGCCAGCGTTTCTCCAAAGGCACTTCTGTGGTGATGAGGCCATCATGACTATAGTCCACGCTGTTACCTTTCTCCATGAAAGTGGTACCAGTTTATCTACTTGCATTTTACATGCTTTTGAACTGCTAGTTGGCAGGATCTGGAGCAAGTAACAGGAGCTCATCCCGTTATGTGGCAGCTCTTGGGTGTTGAATTCCAACCACCGACCTTCCATCTGATTATTCAGCAACAATCACCAGCCAC
The DNA here is from genome assembly GCA_032468055.1 of Acrochordus granulatus. NCBI lineage: Eukaryota > Metazoa > Chordata > Lepidosauria > Squamata > Acrochordidae > Acrochordus > Acrochordus granulatus. The sequence goes on along the minus strand of JANHZU010009695.1, from coordinate 6,251 downwards.
TCTCTAGTCATCCAAGGGAGACTCTCTCCTTCAAAAGCAGCTCTGAATTCTACCTGCAAGGGAACAATCTGAAGCAAGAAGACTCTGGTGTTTGTTCCTTCTCTACAGATACATGGTGGTGAAACTCTGACCTTCCCTCATGTAAAAACTCTATTCTTGCCTACGCCTGGGAAGGATCTTCCTGGAGGTGGAGCTCGTGCTCCACCGTGCAGTTATTCTGAAAACTGTTCAGAATCCAAAAATAGGTGAAACCACAAAGAGGGGACAAAAATGGAGGAGGAAACAGGGGTTTACCATCTGGAGTAGCTGTCTGTAGTGTCTTCAGAGCTGAAAGATATTAATTTACTGCTTATCCATTCAACATACTTAGATATATGTATTAATTTGGCATTATTCTTGAAAAGGATTGTCACTTTTCTGATGTAGGAAAATAGCTGCAATCCATTATCGAAATACAGGTGAGAATGCATACATGAATTCCAATTTGAAGGGCTTTTGAGATATAATATAAAAATATAAAATATGTTTGGCATGGAAAAAGAGTCTTCCAAACAGCGTTGCCTTCTAAAAAATAGAAAAGTTTCCTCTGCCAGTCATGACTGACTCTAGGGGTTGGTACTCATCTCCGTTGCATAGTGGAAGAGTCAGTATTTGTCGAAAGAATCTTCTATGGTCATATGGCCAGCATGACTATATGCTGAGGCACATGGTACTCTGGTACCTTTCCCACTGGTTTAGGTGGTACCTATTTATGTGTTTGCATTTTTACATACTTTCGAACTACTAGGTTGCAGGAGCTGGAGCAAATAATGGGGGCTCATCTCTTTACATGGCGGCGCTTGGGTCTCAAACTTCTGAGCTGCCAACCTTCCGGCTGACAAGCCTATCATCACAGTTACTCAGCCACCATACCCCATTCTAAAAAATAGGGGCTGTATTTAAATTGTACTGAATATGATTGTCAAGAGCTTGTTGCTGAACACAAACCATGCTCTCTTAAGGTGCGCTCAGGTCAAGTATTGAGCTGATAAACCACAAATTTTACATCAAGATCAATGCTTGCCTGTCTTTTTCTTCTTCTTAGTGTTTTCTTGCAAGTGCAGGGTCCCCTTTTTTGGATTGAGTGATTGTTGATACATAAGTTGTGACTGGAATTGACCAACTGGCTTGTCACTCAACCCAGTGCTGTGGGCTGAGAAAGACAGTGACCTGCAAATTCGTGCTTGAAAATCATTGTTCTTTGCTTAAAGGTGAATGTTTCCTCTGCCATTGTTGCCAACTGTTGGGGGTGGAGCTCATCTCTGATTCACCACAGAAGCAGCCAGCATTTCTCCAAAGACACTTCTGTGGTCATGTGGCCAGCATGACTATATGCCACACTCTTATCTTTCACTCCAAAAGTTGTACCAATTTATCTACTAGTGTTTTACATGCTTTTGAACTGTTAGGTTGGCAGGACATTGTTTCTCAAAGCTTATTAAATGTACTTGTGGTTTATGAGAAAGAAGGGAGGGAAGGAGGGAGGGAGGAGAGGAGAACATTATTTGAAAATCACATGTGCAAGATCTGTGCAAAGGGCTCTTTTATAAGAAATAATATTAATTCAGGGTACAATTTCCCCTTTATAGAAACCCCACGGTTTATCTTTTCAGACTATACCAACCAACAAAACATTTGTTCACTTCCTTGAATCCTTTTTGCTTGATTCCACTCCATTTAGAGGGAGCTAAAATGGTCTTGTGTCCAAACCTGTTGACCTTAGCAACAGTCCTCAGAGATAATTGTTTTCTCACTGTTCAACTTCTTTCCATTTTAATTCTCGTATACTGGAGAACTCACTGAAACTCCTTTCATTTTAGGTATCCTATCTGATGTCTGCTTTATGGAGTTTGGAGGGGATGTGAGAAGACCTGGAGAACCCCTCCATCATTCTTGGATTCACCTTCCACAGCTTCTATACCTACTGGTTGAGACAGGCTCTGGGGAAAGGTCTGGAATCAATGGGATCTATAAATTCTGGTTCCAGCACTATTTACTACTCAGACCAAGTGGAGGGATGCTTCGCCATCTCCAGGGACAATGCCAGAAGCCAGCTCTAACTGCAAATGAACAATCCCAAACCAAAGGCACTGCAGTCTATCAATGTGCAGGAGACATAGTGAGAGGAAGTGTATCTAGAGCAAACCAAAAACTGCGCATTTCACCCAACAACTCTGCAAATTTCTTTTGCCACAGAAATGCAGCTCCATGAAGGAGGATTCTTCCTTCATATCTTCATGGTGCAGCTCAACGTCCTACATTCTTTCTGTAGGACAAAACCTCTTCTCTTTATTCCTATATAACCAGATCTGCACCTAAATGTTGGGTTGAATCCAGATTGGACTTTGCTTAACCCATTCATTCCTGAACCTCTCCCTCTCTCCTTTCACTACCCACATTTCTTCTTACTCTTGCCCCAGATTAATTTCTTTCAGACCTCAGAATTCCTCTTCCTGCTGTCATTTCTGGAACTGCTTTTTTGCTGCCAAAACGTTTCCCAGACATTTGCCCACTTGATTTGTCTATTTACTTTTCCTACTTCTGATATTTGGTTCCATTTCTCTTCTGTAAATATATATCCACTATCATTTAGAATCTTTTCAACCTTGAACTTTATGCCAACTATGAAAACAGTAGCCACTCCCATTGATTAATTTGATCCTTGTATGCAAAACTGTTGATCAAAATAGCATTCAACCTTCTTGTTGCAATAGTTTCTTGTAACATAACCACATGAGGATTAAATGATTCAACATAATGAACAATCCTGTTTCTCTTAATACGATGTCCCTGACCTTTACCTTTTAGAGAAATGATGCCACATTTCTCTCCCTGCATTTGTTAAGAATTTTGCTATCTAATTTCTCTGTGCAATTACTCTTTTCTCATATGCAGGAAAGGTTTGAAAGCTTATGGTTCACAGAGTCTATTGTTGTTGTTGTTGTTGTTGCCTGATATTATAAAGAGGAGGCAGAACATTAATATCGCTTTTTTTCATTGTTGCCTTCCTCCCATTCTCCCTCCCACCTTTGAAAATCACCCCTCCCTTCTCATCCTCTATCCCATACTGTGTGCTCCAGGCTCTCTACTGCAACTGAGAAAGAGACCACCTCAGTCTCCTGATAATACTTTATTTCTTCTCGAACTTATTTTCCCAGTTAGAATACAACAATTTCCTTGTAGAAGGCATTGTATGCTTCTCTTGGTTATCTTGCACACGAGGGGGTACTATTCTCATGGGGATGGGGGCAGGGCAGGGAAATCAAACCAGGGAGCACTAATAAGATCTCATTTCCAAGCAAGAGATTTTCTGTTTGGTATGCTTCAAAATTCACCAAATGGCTCTCCAGAGAATATCAGTTCTCAAGAGACCACAATCTGCTCCATAAAGCCAGTTCTGAGTTCAGAACAGATGTTCCTTGCTAAAAGTAGGTCTCTGAAACATCTGCAGAGTAGAAAATGATATATTCTTCATTCTTGTACCGCTGAGAGTGTGTATAGTATGAAGTCATAACATGATTGCTTTGAATTTCATCTTACAACATGGTGGGGCCCCAAATTGTATGGCTTACAAATTGTGCTATACACCTTACTTTCAATGCAGTTAATAAGAGTTTCTTCAAAATAAAACCTGATTAAGGTCACAAAGTTTCATCAACTCTGATATATCACACTTTTATGTCTGTTGAAGCCATTCTTGGTCCATGCTTTCTCTGTGCTACTTAGAACCACTTTCCTTGGCCTTAACAATAAACCCCTTTATACTCACAGTAATCTTTTTAAAAAAAAGGCTTAGTCTTGATGTTAAGTTATTCAACAATTTCACAATCACTTTTATATGATATTCAAACAAACTGATGAACAAAAGGAGTGAATGGGTCTTTTATCCCAAGCAATATGTAAATCAAGGTACCATTTCCTGTTTCATGGAGCCCCATAACTATTTCTGGAGGCTATAGCTATAAGCACAAAGTTTCTTAACCTTGCAGTTGTTTCCCCTCCATTCATTAGAGGGAGCAAAAATGATATTTTGGCTAAATTTCCTATCCTTAGCAGTCATCTTAGGAGGTAATTCTTCCCACTCTGTTGAATTTCTTCCATTTCATCTTCTGTGCAGGAGAGCTCACAAAAACATATTTTTTCTCTAGGTATTCAATCAGAGATCCCACTGCTAGAATCTGGAGGGGATCTGAGAAGGCCTGGAGAGTCACTTCAGCTCTCCTGCCAAGCCTCTGGCTTTGCCTTCAGCAGGTTTGGCATGCACTGGGTGAGACAGTATCCAGGAAAAGGACTAGAATGGGTTGCCTATATAGGTACGTCCTCAATTCCTGTACACTATTTGGATAAAGTGAAGGGACGCTTCAATATTTCCAGGGACAATGCCAAGGACCAGCTGTATCTGCAAATGAACAGCCTGAGACCTGATGACACAGCAATCTATTACTGTGCAAGACACAATGAGAAGAAGTCAGTCTGAAGCCAAGCAAGAATTGCTCTCGAAGTTGATTCAGTCGGGGATAGTTAGATTTGTCAACTGGAATGGAAAAGAGAATTCTGTGTCACAGAAAGATATAGTACAGGTTGATCTTAATCACAGCAGTATGGGACTTGTTCGTGGGCCATCTCAGGGCAGAAAATAAAATGGGAGAAGGAATACAAAAAGTGAGAAGTGAGAAAATGAATATGTAAATAAAATATCCTGAGAAAAGAGAGTGGCAAACTCCTCACAAAGTTCAGCTCTCTGAAATGTCTTTAGAATGACACATTTGGATTCATTAATCAGCCCTCCTAATTTGTTTATTTGTTGTGCAGTCTCTCCTCATTTAGTGCCTCTAGGTGGTCAACCCTTCTCATAGTTCTTTTTTTATGCAAGATACTATTTTTTTATTCAGTCTCCTCTTGTTTATATCCTATGCAGAAGTGTGATGAGCCCATCAATGTGTATCTATGTATCCCCACTATGTATCTGTGGTTTCCCTAGTATCAGTTGATTAGATTACCCTCAAGACCAGTATGTTAATATTGTATTCTCCTACTTCCTCACTACCATCATCAAAATCATCATTTCATTTTTTATATCCTGTATCTACCACTTGGAATCATACTTTGCAAAAAGGGCAGCAATGCAATGGTGTGGGCAGTTACTGCTGCCAGTTACTCAGCACATATAGTACTACTAGTCTGTGAGTTGTATTGGCTTCCAATAGGCTTCCAGGGGCAAAAGGTGCTGGTTATCACCTTTAAAGCTTCTCATGGCTTAGGACTGGATTAGTTATGGGACTGTCTCTCTCCAGTTGTTTTAACCCATACGATCACATCTGGTAGGAAGGGCATCCTCAGGGTAACTGGCAGGGCCAACAATAAGAGTCATTTCTGCCATTGCATCCACCCTATGGAACATAATTCTGCCTGAGATTAGATTGACTTCATCCTTGTTTCAGGCCTTGAAAATCTGCCTTTATGCTTGAGACTGGTTCACCAGTCAAGGGTTAGAGCCCATCTCTTGGTTGCATGGATGATGAACTAGATCATGACTGGCTGCAATGCATATAATGTATTTTGCTTTTTCATTTGTTTTATTGTAAGTCATCTAGAGTCATGCAAAAGTAAAATGGGCAGCTATAGAAATTGAGCAAATAAATATACAAATCATAAAAAGGTTAAAAAAATCATTTTGCTTTTGATATTACGTTTATATTTAGAGGTGGTCTACCAGTAAGGCAATGGGCTTGTTGGTTGGAAGGTCTGAAGACTACCAGTTCAAGACCCAAGCACCATGTAATAGGGTGAGCTCCCGTTATTTATCCCAGTTCCTGTCAACCTAGCAGTATGAAAGTATGTGAACGTGCAAGTAGATAAACAGGTACTGCTAATTTGGTGGGAAAGATAGTAGCATTCTGTAAACCTTGGCTTATAGTCATGCCACTCACATGACCACAGAAACAGCTTTGGACAATGCTGGCTCCTTTGGCTATGAACTGGAGATGTGCACAGCCCCCTAGAGTTGGACATAACTGGAGATGGGTGAGTTTACCTTTTTTTTTTTTAATCTGACTTGAAGCAGTGAAAGATTTTAACTTTTTGGACTCCAAGATCATTGCAAGTGGTAACTGCAACCATGAAATTAAAAGATGCTTGCTCCTTGGGATGAAAGCTATGGCAAACCTAGATAGTGTATTAAAAAGCAGAGACACTATCTTGCTGACAAAAGT
>JANHZU010009694.1:5704-22305 GCA_032468055.1 Acrochordus granulatus | reverse complement strand
AACCTCTGGCAGAGCTCTCATCTTCATTAGAGCACACAAGCCCCCCAACCACAGCAAGGTGGTGCCTCACTGGGGCACAATACACCACTACCTCCTCACTAATTTGAGAAAAGTTAGAAGCTTAGGATACTTTTATATGATACAAATCTGCTCCTGGCAATGAAGGTGTTTAAATCACAATTTATTACCTTCCATGTGTCTTGATCTTGAAATATATCTCTTGTACTACTTGCTACACTTTTGTATTTAGATCTAAGTAAGTTTATGCCATGAAAAGCATGTGCTGCAGCATAGACTGCATTGTAGATACTGTAGCTGTGGCCAGTCATTTCAAATAAATGCCCAGGAAGGTTTTTTAATTCTTCTTTCCCAGTACATGATTCATAATTTTCCCTTGGTTTATTGTTTTCTGAAAAGGAACAATCAAAGCCTTGTTCCCAGAAGTCTTTCAACAAACTAGCTCGTTGCGTCTGGAATGGTTTGATGGCCCAAAGGAATTCATTGAATCCAGGCAGTTCATGGGAGTGAATAGCAAAGGAAATTGCTCCATCAAACAACTGCAAATCTGTGGGTCGATGAAGACTTGTTAATGTTAAATCAATTTGAGCAGTAAGAATCCACATTTTTCCCAATATATAGTAGTTATACTGAATGAATATAAAGAGAAGCATTGCTGTGTAACTTTCGCCATAGAAGATGAAAGTATTGACTCTGATATCTCTTAAATAAATATTTATCCTATCTACCCTAGCAGCATGAAACATAAAAAAAAATGCTTGTTTGGGAATTCTCTCCACAAAAGCAGAGCAGATCCTGTTCTCAGAAAGAAGTGGGTCCAAGGCTTGGATGAAGGTGTCTCCACTGTCATCATCCAGAATTAAAAGGCCAATCCACATCCATCCAAAATGTTTCAGCAAATGGATAATCCCCACAATCTGAAGGCTTTCATTGGGAGCCATGCGGTAAAAGGAAGCAGCCATCTTTCTTCCATGCTTCTTGGTAGCAAATGAGCCATAAGCTAGCTAAAATAAAATGTGCAGTTGGTTGGTTATGGCTAGGATGTCTACTTACCTGAAAAAAGATATATTTTCTTAAACAACAGATAGTTTTTTGAATATCTTTATTTCAACAGGCTTCCATTTTCAGTTGTAAATAAAGCTTTCACTATCATGAGTGCTATGAATAAAATGCTAAATAAATGGAACACTACCTCATTTATTTCTTACATTTATATCCTGCTTTATTTCAGGCACCCAACAGGATATTTGCCAAACTCTAAAAAACCCCTTTGGTTTGGCTGAGAGAGAGTGAATGACATAAATACCAGTTAGCTTTCATGACTGAGGATGAACTGTTTCTACTCACTTTTCTGACACATTTTTTTAATATATGATTTTCAATGTGATAAATCAGTTATGGCTTAATTCCAAATCCCAGATTTCATCAGTCCCTTTTGATTCATCATTGAAGCAGAATCTAACCCCAGCTTGGTAAGGAATTCTTCCCTGTTCCCTTCAATTTTGCATGTGGAGTTTTTGTGCATCTCAATACATATATCTTACCTGTGGGATTTTATAAAGACTTATGATATTTGACATGAAGAATGAGATGTCAGCACCAAATCCTCCAATAATGGCCAAAATGAGATTCTCCTTCATATCGCATCTGTAGTTGACAGTCAACTGATCTGATCGAAAGAGCAGTTCCAAAGTGGAACGGTAAGTCAGCCGGGCATCAAAATAGTTGTCACAGATGAAAAATCCCAGGGTAATATTAGACAAGAGACCTGAATTGGAGTTGACCTGTTTCACAGCAAATGCCAAACTCAGTGAATGCTGATACAACTTTAAAACAGATCTGAAAACATAATAGAGGGATAAGTGAAATAAAGAGGGATTGAGACAAGAAGAATATATTAGGTGAAGCTACAGTGACATGAAACTTGGCAATTGTGATAGGCATCAAATATAAAGATCAATAAGGAACATTTAGTGCATCATGAAATAGAGATCTAGAACTGGACTAGCTTGGAAAAAAATATAATGTGCAATTCAATTGTAGAGATAGAAAGCAGCTAGATTATGGTTTGTCATACAGTCAGCCAGATATTTAGACTAGGTTTGACATTTTTATTACTTTTTGAGTTCTTCCCAAGGACCCAAGAATAGGCAGATATGATCTAATGGTGTTGAATGTATTTTGGCAGGAAGTAAATTATTCCATTAAAGCTGAATTTTTCAGTTGATTGATACTGATTTTGTCAATGTTTTTGTTTTATTTTCAAATGGTGTTTTTGGGTTGCACCCAAGATGCCTATCACTATTGGTAGTGTCTTTGATTACTTTGGCCTCAGTCATTCTACTTCTATTTGCAGGTCTTTATATTTTGTTATTTTTTTCCATTTTTTCTCTTCAGTTCTGCTGTCTCCAGTTATTACAATGTCCACAATCAAAACTTTTTTGTCTTTCTTATCTATGTTTGTTCAGTCTTGGGTGTTATATGGAAGGTGTTTATCTCTTTGAATTTTAAAATGAATTTAAAAAAAGGTGTTTATCTCTTTGAATTTTAAAATTAAAAGATTGCTTCTTCATTTTCTATTAATTTGTCTATTTTCACCAATTCTTGCTTCCAGGGAAAAATTAATGCAGATGTTCCAATATTTCAGTACTAAAAATTATTATTATGGTTTGTCACAGATTCAACAAAATGTTTAGACTGAGTTTAGCATTTTTTTTCCACCTATCAAGACTTCCAGGACCTGGATAGGCAGATGTTTTTGTCTGATCATGTTAAAGGTATCCTCACAAGATGCAAGATGTTCTCAGTAAAATTGCCTTTTATAATTGACTGATGGTGATTTTGTCAATGCCAGTGGCATTCAAGCGGAGCTCCATTTGTTCTGGGATTGCAATTTTAAGATTGCACCCAAGACACCTATTACCATTGATATTATCTTTGCTTTCTTTTGCCACAATTGTACTATTTCTATTTGCAGGTCTTTATTATTATTAATGCAAGCTCCAGCTGAACACTGATTTAATTCTTTAAGTTCATTCTTACATTCTGTTATTTGTTCCTACTAAATCTTACCACTTGTTCCATCTTCCCTACATATAATTTTCATTATATTTGTTTGTCAGTTTTTGTAATCTAAACAAAAAAATCTTTTTTGTCAGTTTCCATTTAATCTTTAAATGGAATTACATAAAGCTAATTCTTTTAGTGAACATCTGTGACAAGTAAAAACAACCCACTTATTTTAGATTTTTCATGATCCAGAGAGGATTTTCTTAAGGAGAAACCTTCAGATCTCAGCTGTCCCAATGGGGATTTAGAATATTTTGATTCCATGACTTGCTACAACAGATTTCTATCAGGAAATCTCAGATCTATAGACTACACTGGAAAGTCAAAGATTATCCTAGATTTAGGCAGTGGTGAAGTACTTCCATAAAGATGGCAAGTAAGCTTCATGATTCTTTACCTTTGCTATCTCCAGACTGGTACCTTTTATAAGGGTCAAGATTGGTCATGCTGGCAATCTCAAAACATCTATAGGATATCAGATGCTTTTTTAAATTACTGTCCTATATTCAAAATTAAATGAGAAGAGATGCATGGGAATCAAATATCTGACTTTGTTACCCTACATAGATTTTCCAAGATGCAAGATGTCATCTGCAGATTCTTGGGGAGAGCATAGGGGCTTGCAATATTGTCCGAAGTACACAGAAATTTTTCAGCAATTTTATTCAAGGTCCGATTAAGCATCCAGTTACTATCAATTCCCAACTGCACAAAACATATCTAATGTCCTAATTTATATTCATTGACAGAGACTTTTGTGATTGTATTGTATTTCTGTAGAAGTTTTTGTAGATCCATCAATTTTATCCATAAAAGCATATAAGAAAATTGGATTCCTTATATTTCAAGATTCTTTGAGGGTCTGGGTGATGCATTGCCTATGATTTGGAAAGTCTGATTACAAATAGACCTGGTAAAAAATTGATGTGAAGTCTTGCAACATTTTCTGGTTGATTTATTTAAAAAAAGCTGAGACTTTTTTTGCAGTCTCCCATGACATGAGAAGAAGGAAAAGAAAAAGAGAACTTCTTACAGAGGTGGCAGAAATGACATCTGTGAAGGATGCTGGTCAAAGGAAAGTTCATCAAATACATGCACAATCTGAGCTATGATCCCACCAATAAGGAGGTTTCCTGGCTTATACCACTCATGAAGGATAGGAGAGGGATCACTTCTGGGGCAAGCTGTGGCATCTGTCTGGCACTTCATATTAATCAATAACCATAGTATGATCACTACCTTCACCATTTTCTCTAGAGGAGGCTTACTTATGGCTATTCATAGTTCCACCACCACTGCATAAAGATAAGGCTATTTTCCATCAACTCCAAAATCAAGGAACATATTCAGATAAAACACATAATTATATGACGTCTCATCCAAATGGTTGCCATTGAGATAGTCAGCAAAGGATGCCTTGATGGAAAATCATGTACCAATGAATAGAAATCACCACCACAACCCAAAGGGACAAAATCCTGCCTTTTTCTTTTCCCTTAACTGCAGAAGTGAAAGGTTTTATAACTTCATCCAGACTGACTTTGAATTATTTCTCAATATTTTCTGAAAGCTGCTGCAGCTGTGTCATAAAGCATCAATAATAGTCATTTAGATTAACTAACTTATAAACAGACAACTCTGCCAAATGGAACCTCCTGGGTTTGGAAAGTTATTATTTCACTTTCATATTACACCTTTAGTGCCAATGATCTTCTTAGATTTTTAAGGAGATACAACATAAAAAAATATATATGATTATTTCTATAAACTTAATAATTACTTATGGGATTTTTCCTCAACCAAATACTTATGACTGAAATTTTTACCTCACAATAGTCACTGAGGGTAATAATCTAGGGCTTCTTTATTCTTGAAGGTGCTTTCATGGTGAAATTTGAATTCTGTTAAGTCATTCAGTAAGCTTTAAGGTGGATTTGATCCTGCATTTCTTTGGTCATAGTTATAAGTAGGAAATGATGCAAAATCTTACAACTTCTACAAGCCATAGAAAATCAGAGCATATGACCACCCAATTCCTCTGTTCCCAAACATAGAAAGATCTAAATATTTTGATGGAATCTTCATTTCTATCAGTCTATTACCCCTCTTCTTTATAAGCCTGATTTGTTAATTATCATGGTTTTCAACATTGCTCGGATTTTTTTTTTGAGAATTGCAACTCTTCCATAGATTATTTATTTTCACACATTATAGTCCTTTGGTCATTTGGGTTCATATTCCTCTGAAACTGTTAAAGATCTGGATGTTAAAAATTAGAATGCAATATTACCAGGGGGGAAATGCAAAGGCAGATTGAAGGGACCCATGAGGTAATATAAATATGGTATAGCACATAATTCTTTTCTTCATGATGTAATCTAAGACATTCTTAAGATCATTCTTGGAAGGACAACCAACCATTGCTTTAGAAGATGATGCCTTTTTTTCAGAGAGTCCTTGAAATTCTTTGGTAGTAATAGAGTTAACTTTTTATAATTGTTGCAAGGTGAGACAGAAAACATGAGGTGATTGAAGTTTCTATAGGCTGGAACCCCCCTTAGAAGCATAACAGTAAGTAGGTAAGTTGTCTGGTTACAGAAATTGTCCCAGTAAAACTTATGTAGGACACTAATGCAGGTCATCTCTGATTATAAAGTCAGGCTATTTTGGAAGATCTCTCAAATGGATGATACCATCAATGTGAATTCACCTTCACTTGAATGAGATAATCTCTCTGTCTTCTAGCTTTCCAGGAAGAAACATATTTACAGTCAGAACTCTGGTTATGGTCTGCATCTCTGGGAATACAATCAAGAATACTTGAGAAATGGTTCTGCTTTGCCACTAGACATCAGACTCAACAAACATTTTATGGTGTTATCCTTACTCATATGAAGATGATGTGTATCAACCAGAGCAGAGGGCCACATGAAGTGATGAGTTTTTCTTTGGTGGAATTCTACTAACAGAAGTTTGGTGGTCATCTGCCAAAGGTATTTTGGTGGACCATGTATTGAGCAGAAGGTTTGACTAACAGGTCTCTAAGATCACTTTTCATTCTGGGAATCTAAAGGAATGGAAAAGTGAGTGGATATCATTCAAGCTACCAGTCCATTGGTGGCTTACCTCATGAAAGGTGGCCTCAGTCCAGTGGCAAGAAACATGGGATTCATTCAAATATACCACACCTTAATTAATTCACTATAAATGAATTGGGATAGTCTATTTACAATTTTCCAAGATTCTCCACTGATCCCAGGTGAGAATGATATATTCTTTACTGACAAATTTATGTTATTGTTGTCCTTGATCTTACCCAGCTGCTTGAATCTGTGAAGGGCATGCAGGCGGAACAAGCATGTTTGTATTTTTTTAGTACAAAGAAAATGTCACAGACATAAGAAAATCATGAGTTGAATATAAAGGGAAATTTTACACTATAAATAGAATTTTAAGAAGTGTGAATGATAATTCCTTTCTGGAATTCCATAGTTTTAGTAGGTTGATAAGCACTAGATAATTCAATAACCATACAAAAAGAACTAAAATCCAAAAATTCCAGGTGAAACAACTATGAACACTCTCATTAATCCAGATCATAAGTATTAAAAATTGCAAAAATTTCTGCAGAGTTCCTTAAAAAGGCAACTGAACATTAATTACAAGATGTTATTGGAGACGTTTCACCTTCTGTTCAGAAGGCTTTTTCAGTCCATCTAAAAATGAAAAAGAATGGTCAGGAAATATGCACATTTCTAAAAAAAGGAGGTGGGGAAGATAAGAAAACATACAAAGGTTACACATAGCAGTTTAAATAGCGTGTTAAGTATCTAACAGACGGGAAGGGGTTTGGGAGAAAGAATGCAGGAGATAACAGCATTTTCACATAGCAAAATAAACAGATGTTGGGCAATAAAGCTTGATTGCTTTTCAGCACATCAGCATTACAAAGTCTCTTGCATAGTTCTTTTTTGGCAAATGATTTAACACTGTTTCATAAATTGAAGGTAGTTGAAATCTGATTCCTCCACCATGGTTTAGTGAAGGATTTAAAGCTTAATATATATTGATTCTTTGATTCCTCTTGAAAGTCAGTTAGTTTCTTTGTCAATTATTTGGAATCTACAATCCTCAAAATTATGATTGTGCCATTTAAGTTGTAAATGTACTGCAGATGAATCAGATGTTTTATGTTGTTTAAATCTCCTAAAAATTTATTGTTTCATCTCCCCAAACAAACAAAAGCAATAAAACAGAACAAAAACTATTTCAGAATTTTATGTCTGGGGAGCCTGGGGTACTACCTGTTATGAAAGCTGCATGGGCACAATCCTATCTAAAGCCTTAATCACTTTCTTATTCCAGGCAGTGACTAGGAGCTTGGCAGGACTACACAGTGGATTTACAGTTATAATTTCAGTTCCTTCTGAAACCCATCTGGGTCCATTAGCCACTGGGAGATCTAATAGATCCTTCCTCTCTGTGGAAGGATATAGCTCTCGATAATCTTATAGCTACCAAGGCATGATCTGACCATGACAAGGGGACCAAGTTAGGTCCAGCAGTTCCAGATCACATAGTGATGCTCTGACAAGAACACCAAATCAGTATGTGACCAGTATTCCCAATCAGGCCCTGGATGATTTGAAACAGGCCCTTGGAAGTCATAGCTTCTATGAACTCCCAAGCTACCTCTGACCCTGGGAATGGTAGACTGAAGTCCCAAAAACTATAAGCCTAGGGAACTGCACTGCCAGTCCATAGTGCATATCAGGGGCTCAGGCAGGAAAGCTGTTACACAGCAAGGAGGCTGGTACTGCAACAGCAATTCCATTTGATCCCTCAAGCCCAACTAAAAAGAAAAAAAGGATCTCACAATTGGGCATTTGTGAAACAAGCCCCCAGAGGCTGCCAGAGACTCTCTGAAGACAACAGACACACCCCCTTTCTGGCTGTGTGGTCTAGGCTGGTGCACATTTCTCAATAATCAGGTGGGCACATTTCTGAGAAGACCAACCCTACCCTCCAGACCCATCCAGGTCTGAATCAAGCCAGACAAGTCTTCTCTGCAAGAATCAAATCAGCAATAGGACAAAGCATATTATAAGCTGATCTGATATTTAAAAACAGCAGCCTAAAACCTGGGCCACCACAGATCTGCTAACCACATTGAGTGAAATGAGCCAGAAATGAGGCTGGTACTAAATACTGAAGGTACATTCCCATTGTGTCCCACTCCATGATGTTATCATCTATGTGAGTAAGTCTGGCCGTGGCAAGGGCCAGGAAAGCTCATCTTCTCTGTCAATAAGAAGCTTACATGGTCAATGCCATATTCTGAAGTTGCAGCTGCTAACACTCAGACTATTAAACAAGGGCTTAGCTCCAAATGTTTCCAGCACAAAAAAGGTAGTCCACTGAGATCTAGGGGATTCCACGGGGAGTCCAGGAGAGCCAAACAAACATAAATTGCCTATCTCCTTGCCTACATTTCCACCTCCATCTCTTCTTTCACTTGATCCTTTCCAGTCTCTCCACTCTTCTTCTCTGCTTCTCCATCAATCCAGCCTCTTATCAAATCTGTCATGCCCACTTTCCTCTCATATTCCTCTTGATACAATCCTCCACTTCCACAAATCAATTCAACAACCAAAACATCCCCTCTGTAAAACTCCTCTGAGCACCATCAACACACATGTATGCACACCGTCACCATCTTAATTGTTGGAACTTGAAGCTCAGCACCCCCCAGAAACTTTTTGAAAATAGGCTGCTTTTATGAAGCTCCACTGAAGCCCACTTGGTGAGCTGTGGGAGCAAGAAGACACCACAGGTCAACTGGGCTGCTAGAGACAAAAGGGACAGTCAGAAGGGCATATATTGGGCAGGGGATAGTTGGGTGGGAGGAATTGAATGGGCTGCCAAGTACATGAATTTTAAACATGTGACTTTGGGGGCTCTGCAGCAGCTGTAACATCAGGCACGGGTCATAAATCCCTTCATTCAGAACCACCAGAACTTCAAACACTCACTGAATGAATGGTCATAAATCAAAGGCTACCTGTATGTTCTAAACATAGCAACACAAAGTTGTAACCATAGATGAGAACTACTAGTATGTTACAACCATAGGGAGAGAAATATTATACATTTACAATGTAAATGTATTTGTAACAGCTATTAAGAGCAGAAGTCTTTTATCTTCCCTTTCTATTCTTTTCTTCTCTATTTCTTTCTTTGCAATTTTTTCACTTACTATTTTTCTTCCCTTACATTCTTTCAAAATTTGTATTCTTTTTATTTTCTTAAAGTCTGTTTTATAAAAATTATATAGATAAAGATTTTAATTCCAATTCTTCCAGATGTCAAAGAAAAGGCAAAAGAAAAAATAAGATTATAAAAAAGATCTGTCTTCTTCCAACTCAGAAAATTGGAAATTAATAAAAGAGAATATTGAAATCATTTTGTCTTAGGGAAAATATTAGATACATTTCTACTTGCTCAGATATTATGACATCGTTTTAGCTCAATGGCTTGAAGTAGAATCTAGAGTTCTTTCCCTTTGCTGCTTGATGATGACAAGATCCAAACTGTATTACCTAGACCAGATTTCTTTTGAAAAATATCTAATTATTCTGTGTATTAACTAAGACAAGAAAATAACCAGAACAAAAAGAAAATACTTTATTAAAAGCAGAGTCACTAATTATACAGTGAAAAAAATTATTTTCCATTTCCATTCATAATAATTAGACGCATGCCAAGGATATACAGTATTGATAAAGCTGGCTTCTATTCTTCAAAGTGGATTAGTAATATCTTTTCACAGCAGAAATACATATAGCCATAATTTAATAGTCAGGAGTGCTTTTTCTTTACAAGTTGTTCTTTCCTGTTGAGGTCAGGCCTCAGCAAAATAATGTAGCATTTGGGAGAAAAAATACATCCCAATAACCCAGCACTAGAAGTTAAAATGGAGAAAATCTCCACAGCTACCATATACTTTCCTTTAGTGCTCAAATAGGTTGGAACAAAAGACAACCAAACACTACAAAACATCAGCATGCTAAAAGTGATGAACTTGGCTTCATTGAATGTATCTGGCAGGTTTCTAGCTAAGAAAGCCACCGTGAAGCTGACCAGAGACAGAAAACCCATGTAGCCCAAGACAAGAGAAAACATCATAACAGATCCTTCATTACATTCTGCTATGATCTCTTCAGTCATGGATTGCATGTTAAATTCTGGAAAGGAAGGAAAAGTGTTCATCCATGCAAGGCAAATGCCTGTTTGAATGGAGGAGCCAAAAAGGACAATTAAGATTGACAGTCTTTTCCCCAACCATTTTCTCATGCCAGACCCTGGTTTGGTGGCCATAAAAGCTCCAATGACCATGATAGTTTTGGCCAACACAGAAGAAACAGCCACAGAGAAGATAAAACCAAACATAGATTGTCGAAGGAAGCAGACCAATTTGAGAGGTTTTCCGAGGAAGAGAAAAGAGCAGAGGAAGCAAAGTAGAAGGGAGATGAGGAGAGTGTAGGTGAGGTCCTTATTGTTAGCTTTGACAATAGGGGTATCTTTATACTTGATAAATATTCCAAGAATGAATAAGGTAATGACTGAAAATAAAAGAGCAACTACAACTAAACTGATCCCTAAAGGTTCTTCAAAAGTTAGAAAAGTTATGGTCTTGGGGATGCATTGAACTTTGTCCTTACTTGCATATTGATCTTCTGGACACTCAGAACAGGCAGTCATGTCTGGAAATAAGAGAGAGGTCATAAAACATGGGATCTAATCTTCATCATTGATGTACTATGTAATCTATTTTAGATTAGATTATGTTTTTTAAACTTGGCCACTTTAAGAAATCTGGATTTGAACTCTCAGAATTCTGGCTGAAGAATTCTGGGAACTGAGAGCCACACCTCTTAATGTGACTAAGTTTGAAAAACACTGGATTATTATTTCATTAGATTAAACTTAAAAATAACCAAGGTTGGAATTGTCTCTGTTAGATAATCACAATTAGGAAACACCATACTGGAAATATTCCAGGAGCTTCCTAAAGACCCATCCTTTCAGTTTTCCTTGTCCAAGTGTTAGGCATGAATACATATGAGTGGGAGTGTCCACAGGTGTTTCAAAAAGCCAAGATACTTCTATATGTATCAAATTTATATAGTTGCACATCCCACCAAAAGCAACTCTGAGTGGTGCACAACAATGAGATAAAACAACAATGTAAAACATATATAAAATGTAAAAATCCATATTAATAAATATCAAAAAACAAATATATAAACCATAAGTGATGAGTGAAATAAAAAGGCCACATCAACAATGAAGCCCTCTCAAAAGGTTTACAGTAGCTTGGGAGCTCCAGGAGGAAGAGATGGAACTAAACTAATTTTGGGGGGAAGAATGTTCCATAAGGCTTGCACTATGGCAGAGAAGGTACATCTTCTGTGACTCACTAAATAGGTCCCTAGATGACGATACTCATAGCATGCCTTCTCTGCCAGATCTAATAGAGTTGGCTGACACCACTACATAGAGCTGGTCCCTCAGATAGTCCAATCCCAACCCATTAAGGCCTTTAAATGTTAAAAAAAAGCATCTGAAATTGGACCTGGAAGCACATTGGCAGCCGATGCCATTCATGAGCAGGTGAACCATGTGCTGTTCTTGGAGGACACATAATTGCCCATGTTATAGCATTCTGTACCAGCTGAAACTTCCAGATACACTTCAGGGGCAGCTCCATGTAGAGTGCATTGCAGTAGTTCAATCTGGAAGTGATTAGGCCATGAGTAACTGTAAGCAGAGTCAGCCTATCTGGGAACGGGTGCAACTGGAACACAAGACAAAGCTGTGCATTGGCCCTACTAGCCATGACTGCCATTTCCTTCCTCATCAAGGAATTGTGAGTCTACAAGGACCTGAGATCGTGCACCAGGTCCGTCTGGGGCTGTGCAATCCCATCCCGCATCAAAAATGGCATATTCCTGGAAAAAGTGGACCCAAAATTCAAAAACATTCAGTCTTGCCAGGGCTCAGCTGAAGCTTTTTGTTCCCATCCTGACTCTCATAGTCTAAAGACAATGGGATAAGACATTCACAGCACTGCTTAGTTTGTCAGGGATAGAAATATATGTATAAAAAGCCAGATTGATCTAATTGTTAAGACAACAGACTAGAAACCAGGAGATTATAAATTGTAGCTCTGCCTTAGCCATGAAAGCCAGCTGGATGACCTTGGGCCAGTCATTCTCTCTCAGCTCAATCTACCTCATAGGGTTGATGTTGTGGGGAAAATAGGAGGAGGAAAGTGTGTTAAATATGTTTGCTTCCTTGAGTTGTTTATAGAAATAATAAAGGTGGGATACAAATAAATACTTATTGGAAAAGACCCTGATGCTGGGAAAGATTGAAGGCAAAAGGAGAAGGGGATGGCAGAGGATGAGATGGTTAGGTAGTATCATTGACGCAATGTACATGAATTTGAGCAAACTCCAGGAGACAGTGGAGGAAAGAGAGACCTGACATGCTATGGTCCATGAGGTTGCAAAGAGTCGGACAAGACTTAGAGACTGAACAACAACAACTAAATTAATAAATGGATATCATCAGTGAAGGGATACCTCACCCCATGGTGATGGATCAACTCATCTAATGGCTTTACGTTGATTTAAAAAGGCAAATAGAAAGCACTGAACCCTGTGGCATCCCACATAAAAGGGGCTGCCAAAGGTCATCCAGAAGCCAATGCTTTTTCCATCCAATATCCTGATGTGAAACCCAACTGAAGTGAATTGAATCCACTTTGTCCAAGGCACAACCACCTTCTCTACTACTCTCTCCAAGAAAAGGTGGTGAAATACTGGATGAAAATTATAGTGAACATCCAGTATCGTGAGATCCAATGATGGCTTCTTGAGAAGGGTTTAAACCAAGGCGTCTTTAAGAAGTAAAGCAAAAACTTTTTCTCTTCACTCCAAGAATTAACTACCACATGAACTCATTCAAACAACACACCACCAGGCTGCTTTAACAAGCCAGAATGGACATGGATCTAGAAAGTAGGAAGCCAAGCTATTCTCAATGCCTCCTTACCCAAGAGGGCCTTCAGATCAAGTCATCTGAAAAGAGACTCGATGCAAACTTTTGATGCAATAAAGATGGAGAAATACTAGAACTTCACCAACCTTAACATCATAAGGTAGACCTTAACAGTAGCTCTAACCTGTTTTTGGTTATATTCATCCTTTCTTGAGTGCCAGG
Source organism: Acrochordus granulatus (assembly GCA_032468055.1). Taxonomy (NCBI): domain Eukaryota; kingdom Metazoa; phylum Chordata; class Lepidosauria; order Squamata; family Acrochordidae; genus Acrochordus; species Acrochordus granulatus. Next base: position 8,931 of record JANHZU010009694.1, on the reverse strand, counting down.
GATGTTTTAGTTGTCTCTTCTCCCATTTCATTTCCCCCAGCTCTTCTGTAAAGCACATAGTATGCTGAGATCCCCAAGAGGAGAGAAGTTGCATGAACATGATTTGAACCAAGGCCTCTATCTAATGCTCTTTTTTCTTTGTTTTAGGAATCATTTGAAAGCTTTCCATTCTGGTGTTTCTGGGCATGGTTTTTTGCATGCCAGCTTGTGAAATCTTCCAATATGAAAACTGATATTGAAATCAATGAAGCAAGCAAATCACAGAGTAAAGAGCAGAGCAAAATAGAATAGAGTAAAATACAGAATAATTTACCCGACATGTTTGACATCTTCCCATCAGAACAAGGATCACAATCATAGCAACAAAACTTCTGCCCTTCTTTTTTTTTCTTCTGATAGCCAGGAGGACAGGGATTATTACACACTGAATGGGGCAAGACCTGTTGATAATGGAATTCAGGACTAAAGACTGAAAGGGTAGGGGCACTTTTTATTTTCTTCTCAAATATTTTTTTAATATTTATTATTAATTATTCCTGAATTTCAGTGCACTCTATCTTGGGATTGGGATAATAGCAAAACTGCCCATCTCCTCTCCAAAAAACCCCACTGAAAATTATTTGCCAATTATAATTCCCCCAGAGGAAAAAGAACAGCTATACTTTCAGGACAGAGTAGTTAATTTTAATTGATTAAATAATTTGAAAGCAGACTATACAGTTAAATTCATCTCTGATATCCAAATCTTTCATCCAAACTAAATACCTCAAAATCAATACCTGCTTGAAATCTTTGTGCCACACAATTAAATCTTCATGAATCATGAATTCATTCCCTTCAAGTGCTGTGGGATCCATCTTTCCAATTTTAACTGTACAGTAGGAGTTGTTTGGAAACATGATCACATTTGTAATATCAAATCCAGAAAGCACTTCCCCATCACTACTGAGAGTCACAGTTTCTCCAATTGAATTATTAAATGAAAGGCCTTGAAGGAACCAGTGAAGCTAAATATAAAGGAGAAAAAACCAATAAGTAGAAACAAAGCAGCAAGCTACAGCAAGACTTCCTGAGATTTATCTCTATGGAAATGAAAGTGGAATTACTTAAGTCCAACTAATTTCTCTCAGTCAGTCTTAAGCTTGACTATAACTAAACCACAGCAGTCACAAATATCAGCTTTCATAAGATAGCAAAAATGGGCACACATTACATTTTCTGTCATGGTGGCATCTGATGGACATTTGCAATCCAAAAAAACTAGGTTCATATTCAAAATAAAGCAGCTCACTGCTTCACGTTACATCCAGAGATGAATGCTATCAAAATCTAATCCATTGAAGACTTTATAGTGAGATTGGAAAACCAATATTTTGTTGCTTAACCCAGCGTTGTGTGCAGCAGGTAAGTTCCTGTTGTTCTGCCTCAGCTCCTGCCAACTTGAAAGCATGAAAATGCAAGAAGATAAATAGGTATTACCTACTCCGGCAGGAAAGGTAAAAGTGTCTGTGCGCCTATGGCGTCTAGTCATGCCAGCCACATGACCACGGAAGTGTCCTTGGATAAATGCAGGCTCTTCGGTTTGGAAAATGAGCACCACACCCTATAGTCAGTCATGACTGGCAGGGTAACCTTTACCTTTACACCTATTCTAAGAAACAGATCTTTTGGCCCTGCAATTTCTTTCATGTTCAAAGTAGAGAAAGAAATTGGGACTGATAAAAGTACAAATTATTCCATTGGTAACTTGTGGTTCCATCGATGTACTGAAGAATAACCCACTCTTCAACTCCTGAAAGACTGTTATCACATTTCCCCTTAGCTCTCTCTTCTTTAGGCACTCATTAAAGATATACGCTCCATCATCATGTCACTCTTCTTTCCACTTTTTCCAGAATCCTTCTGATATTCTGGTGACCAGCATTGGATACATTGCTTTCAAGGTCAAAATTCCCCTTAGACGTTGCTTTGTGAAACAATCAAATTGCAAATTTGAAATCAAGCACCTATGTTCCTTCAGATTTCTTCCTGTAAACATTTCTTCTCAGCCTTTTCCTGCAAAAGTAATTGCAGGCATGGTGGCTTCACCCTGTGCCAATGCTCTTGGCAGTTCTGACATCTAGAATCCATCCTGCCTCACCACCCAGCCATGGCAAGATCAACACCAGATTGTTGTCCACTAAGCACGTGCTGAAGGTATTCTGGGTTGGGTGGCTTAAAAAGATAGTGAATCCTACACTTGTGTGAAAGCCACCCACACTGAAAACCTTTAGCCAGTACTATTAGGGAAGGTTGAGAAAGACATCTGCAGCACTGACCCATCATTCAAGACAATGTGAATTGTTTTGTTGTCGTGAATCACTATGTTACTAGAATGAAGAGAATCATATCAACATTCAACATCAATCTCTTTGCAGAAATGAATAAGTCATTTTCCACTACTTTCTCCTCACTAATTTGAGAAAGAGGAATAAGTTCAGTATACTTTTATGTGATAGTAATCTGCTCCTGGCAATTAAGGTGTTTGATACACGTTATTACCTTCCAGGTGTCTTGATCTTTAAGTTCATTCCTTATACTCCCTGCTACAGTTTTGTATTTAGACCTATGTAAATTCATGCCATGAAAAGCATGTGCTACAGCATAGACTGCGTTGTAGATACTGTAGCTGTGGCCAGTCATTTCAAATAAATGTCCAGGAAGGTTTTTTAGCTCTTCCCTCCCAGAACATGCTTCATCACTTTCCACTCGTTTTTTGCCCTCTGACAAGATGCAATCGAAGCCTTGCTCCCAGAACTCTTTCCATAAACTAGCTCGCTGCGTTGAGAGTGGTTTGATGGCCCCAAGGAATTCATCAAAACCTGGCAATTTATTGGAGTGAATAGCAAAGGAAATTGCTCCATCAAACAACTGCAAATCTGAGGGTTGATGAAGAGTTGTTAATGTTAAATCTATTTGAGCAGTCAGAATCCACACTTTACCAGAGATTTTGTAATTATATCTAATGAACATAAAGAGAAGCATCGCTGTGTAGCTTTCTCCATAGAAAATGAATGTACTGATTTTTGTTTCCTTTAAATAAACATTTATCCTACCCACAACAGCAGCATGAAACATAGAAAAAAATGCTTGTTTGGGAATTCTCTCCATAAAAGCAGAGCAGATCCTGTTCTCAGAAAGAAGTGGGTCCAAGGCTTGGATGAAGGTGTCTCCACTGTCATCATCCA